>DWNK01000105.1:0-15040 GCA_018250315.1 Hyalothyrus neleus pemphigargyra | reverse complement strand
CCCCACTCTTTTTCTTTCAAAGCCGAGCATTGGCGCCTTCTCTGGTGTTGCGAATGTTCATAGGCGGCGGTGATTACTTATCATCACATATCCCGCCTGCCTCTTCGTTTGGCTTATACATAAAAAAAAGAACGACTAAGTACCATAAGGTATTCGTCGGCTACTATAAGCAAGTACCTATAAATAGAAAATTTATAAATTCCCGACGTCTCCATCATCACACTATGATTATTTTACTATCTAAAATCTATTTACTGACTACATTAAAACGAACCCAAACACTCACGTACATATTTTCTTGAATCATAGCTAAAAGCTCGATCGAGTTTCAAACAAAAAATAAACTAACTTGAAATCGGTTCGATCCGTTTAGGGGTTAAATATAAATAAGTAATCGAAATAGAGGCTTCAGTAATATCGATATAGAGGCTTAGGTGCAATCCTGTTAAGGCTGCTTACTATGATGATAGACTTCTATAAATATTACGCAATAACGCAGGAGTGGTAAACAATATCGCCCTAGGAACACGAAAAACGAATTTCCTTGATTAGGTTAATGCACTTATCTTAATAAGATGTTTTAAGTCCCATCGCTCGTGTAGATCGTATTCTAAAAATAACTATTAACAAGGATAACATTAAAAATAAAAACCAGTCAAGCTCGAGTTATACCCGCACTCGAAGGATTCCGTACCATCGAATAATAAAAAACATTCTTACAAGGTATAGTCTCAATACATCCATTTAAAATTTCACTACACTAATAAATATCCACGATACTTTCATACACCTGATAACCATTTTGAGTTCTTCATTATGGATTAAGGAATACCCTCTTCTGACAACAATTTTGACAACGTGTGAATATGACAAGTCAAATCAAATGTCAAACGCGTTTCGGAGTTTGCTTATGCAACAGACAAAACCCATGACAGACGGACGGACAGACAGCGAAGTCTCATGAATAGGAATAATAGGAACCCTAAAAAACAACAACATTGTCTCTTCGTTTAGGTTTATCGCGAGCTTCATCACATACACGTGTTCAACTTATCCTACCATGTAAGCTTACTCTACATTTTATTACAGAAATTGATTGTCTATTCAACCCAGTTCAATAGAGCCACGTGTAGCGAGGAACGTGGATTGGGGTAACTTGTAACGAAGTATTCTAGTTAGTCACATATAGACCATACCTAAAGTGAGTTTTATTTTAATTTAACGCTCAAAATATTATTACTCAACGCGCACATGAAGATGTGAAATGAACGTTTTCTCTTCATAAAATAATTCATAAAATAAAAAATTGGCGTAAAAGAATCTCTCTCTCTCTCTCAGGACTGGCGATGCATTGCCGGCCCAATGTTCGTAGGCGGCAGTGACCACTTACCATCAGGTGGCCTGCTTCTTCGCTAGGCCTATCGAATAAAAAATAACCGAGCAAGCGCGAGTCAGGCTCGCATTTAGGCGTGGCGCTTTCATTGTCATCACCAACCCACTATTATCCCACTTCTGGGCACGGGTCTGCTCTTATCAAGGGATAGGCCATAGTCTACCGCGCTGGCCAAGTGCGAATTGGTAGATTTACAAACCGTTGAGAACATTTTGTAGAACTCCCAAGTATGTAGGTTTTCTCACATAATTACTTTGTGATACACACGTGTTTCAAGAAAGTCAAAGTATCGCGCCTGAGATTCGCACCCGGACCCCCAGAGTGAGTCCGTAATTGTCAACCACTAGGCTATCACTGTTTTAGTGGGGGTTTAATCTAACATAATTCGATATATTTTCGAAGAGATCGTTCTTTGAAATTTATTTATTGTCATGTATTTTAAGCAATGAATTTATATTGTTTTTCATATTTAGTGCCTGTATTGTTTTACTAGTCCCTATATAAACACATTGTGGCCGTGAGCCAGATAGTATATTTTGTCAGTCATTTCCTCTCAATCGATAACACGTGAAATGCTTCAGATTGTTCAGTTGTATTATGAACCATGGTGAACGTCAGCTGCCTTGCCTTTGGGAAGCGGCAGCCAGGTAAAAAAAATTCAATCATTTTCAATAATTTCCCGACTGGAAATTTGTTAAATGAATGATAGTTAATGTAATTATTCGAAGACAAAAATACCGCTCAGCTGGCCGTACCGTGGTGGATTATACGTCAGCCGGTCACACGAACATGCTCAAAAATTTTTTGATCAGTGATTTCCTCTCATTTGAAAATTTGTTAGGTGATAGTTTACATGCTATTTTAAATAAAAACAAACATCAGCTAGCTCTACGTTGATGGAAAGATCGTCAGCTGATGCAGTCAATGATTGGGAGGCTGCCGCTTCCCTCCCCCACCCAAGTCGCGGCAGCTGACGTTTACCATGCTTCATAACTTGAGAGGAAATTGGTCGTCAAAATCTGTTGCTGGCTCACGGACTATTGCCTCATAAATATTATTGTAGTAACAACTTCTATTAAAGGTTTCTATTTTCAGATACATGTGTTCAAATTAGACGGCTCTACAAAAATAATCCATCTTCTTATTATCTATTATTTTAAGAAGATAGACGTACCCTTAGTAGGTATGTACGTCTGTATCTCTATATAGATGATAATTAATTGGTGTTTGTTATTGGCAGTGCTAGCAGAAGTAAGAAATAAATAAATATCTTTGGACATCTCACACACGGCAATCTGATCTCAAACTAGGCAGAACCTGTGATATGGTAACCGACAACTGATAAACATAATATATATTCTACATACTTATATAGATAATATACACCCGGACACAGAACAAATAATCGTGCTCATCACACAAATATTTGCTCTGGGGGATCGAATCCACGACCCCCGGCGCAGCAATCAGGTTCACTAACCACTAGATAGACCAACGGGCTAGTCAAGTAATAGCTCATTTGTTAAGAATTGTGAACAGAATCCATACTTTTGAAGCAAGTAACTATAACAACCAAAATTTTTTGCACCTTCAACAACTGTCGCCGTAATTTGATTTCGGGAGAACAACATTAGTATTCATGCCCTATGCCCATGCATGCATCCATGTATGCAATATACTAAAATTTGTGTAATTTTTAAGTGTTTTCTATAAAAAATTAAATGACAATAAAAAAAAATCTACCGCCCAGAATTTTAATTTGAATACTGCTGGTCCCATTGTATGAGCTGACTGCTTAGCGACCACCCTCAGGACGAAGTCAATATACAATCAATAGCGACTTGTCGTGACAATTTGGGTACGGAATCCTTTGCGTTATTTATTAAGCAATTGTTTGCGATGCGGTGAAAGAGCACGGTCGCTTACATATAAGGTGGCCATATGACCCCAGAACTAGCACTCTGTGATACACTTCAGGTAAAATATTCCATAAAATATATGGACACATATCTCTTTACATATAGCTCCTTACCCTTATATTTATATATAGTACCTAAACCATAGAATCAGACAAAAGTATCAAAGAAATGTGTCCAAAGATAATATGGCCTTGACACAAATAGGTGTAGGCGTTTCGCAAAAATCGGTATCTAACGAGACTTATATGGAGCGATTTGTTGTTGGGAAGTCAGAAATTGTTTCCATAACGACAAGTAAATACATTGTTTAATTCCTTACGATATTAAACAACTTCAAAATCGTATAAAAACAAAAAATTACAAAGCAAATCGTGCGTATTTGGGATAATTGTTTCAGGATTGCACAAATTTTAAATTAAGTCTAATAGTTTAAACGATATGAATACTACTTTGGCAAAGGGAGATCCCCGCGAGGCTAAGTGATCATGTCTGGAGAGCTTGTTAAATGCTAGATGTTTAGAAAACCTCGACGGCGTGATTCAGAATTCAGTGAAATCATTTCTGGTTGAGTAGCAGATGTCGGATCGCAGATAGCAGTACGACACAATGTTGGACTAGTACAAGTAATTAAATCCCACCCTTATAGCCGAAATACCAGTTCCATTTTAACTCGTGCCCTCTCAAGCGATGAAGAGTTCTACCACCTGATAATTTCGGGTTCCAATAGCCATTTCCATTACAATCATGTGCAATGGAAACACACAGAAAAAGCTTCTAGGAAACACTAGCGAAATTGATTGCCACTTAGCACCGCATTCGTCACCCCACCCTCAATGTTCCACTGAAACACTGCCCTACAGTGGGTCAATTAATCGAATTACTGTACCATATTTCTGACTATTATTGGGCTTATTTGATTGTAGTCCAAGGACCAATGATGTAACAAACTGCATATGGGTGTTCAGTTTTGTTTCATATCAGTACTTTATGTATAACTTTAGTTAGCAAGAGAAATGTACGCATATTATATGTAAGCAGTCGCAAATGCCACGCCGACTTCAAAAGGCAAAATGGTATTTCGGAACAAGATGCGGGTCTCGTGATGCCGAGCTCACAGGAAGTAGCACAGGTCCCAACCCACAAGACCTGAAGATAGATATAAAGGCTCAATGCGCTGTGATCTTTCATAATCCTGGGGGTAATAGAAAAATAATTAAACTCTCTGTAACCGTAATAAAAGCTTTTAAAAAATGAGGAAATGGGACAGAGCTTTGAAGTTATCCTACATCCCTGAAAGTTTTACGCAATGTTCCCGGGGATATATATAAAGTACACATAATCTTGACAACCATTATCATTTATTGTAAGTATAATATGTATTAAATCTGTGGTTTGCGACTGTCCACGGTCAGCCAAGCGCCGGTAATTGTACGACTGATTGATAGAACCTAAATCGCATCATAACGCGAGAGATGATACTCATTTCCCTGAAGAATGACGAGCTGATGTTTATATATTTTTTATGTTGACTAAGTGCGTTTTATAATGTTTAATATACCGATCTTACTGCCCCGAAATCGATACCCGGGTAGTTAGGAATCAGAATGATGAGTTAAGATATATTTTTTTGTTTTCAACGTTTGTGTACCTGTGATTATGTACGTTAATGCTCTCCATGGTACAGCCGACGCTGCACGCAGCAGCCCTTTCATCGAAATCAGCTCAGCCGTTTTTGCGAGAAAGACTAAGAAACATCTATCCATCCAAACAAACTAATGCATTTATAAATATAAATAAGAAAAAGATACGATTAATAAAATAAGATGATTTAATTTGCGTACTATTTTAAATAGCTGTGTGTCCCCTACCTCAGCGTTGTCCTAACCGGTAGAGCGTGTCGCTGAATTGTTTAAAAATTCTGGTAGTAGTCCATGTTTACGCACATACCATACACGTATATTATTACAAGTACCCTTAATAAAAGTATGCCATCATTTGTATGCCGATCGGGAAGCGATATCTATCGAGTGGCGTTTGAAACATGTGTATACGTAATAGTTTGTTATTGTACGCACGGAATAAATAATATCATTAAAGACTTGTTTTACAGATCCATGACAAAAAATTTTTTATTACTTTAGTTTTTTATAGTTTTAGTAGCAATCGAGCAAGATGATAAGTAGTGGCGCTGCCGAGGACAACTTCATGTAGAGCAGGAGTTTTCCTGAAGTCATCACATATGCCTTGCTAGTCCAGAGGAATAAGA
This sequence comes from Hyalothyrus neleus pemphigargyra, assembly GCA_018250315.1. Taxonomy (NCBI): domain Eukaryota; kingdom Metazoa; phylum Arthropoda; class Insecta; order Lepidoptera; family Hesperiidae; genus Hyalothyrus; species Hyalothyrus neleus. The sequence goes on along the minus strand of DWNK01000105.1, from coordinate 9,462 downwards.
TGCTTCATATGAGTCGGCAACCACTCCCTTCTACGGATAACAAATATTTTATGCTGAAAATTTGTTGGCGTTAGGTTTGTCTGGTGCGAAACAGTTGCTTCTATAAAAATGTTGTGTATGAACGTCCTTTACAAAAAATTGTAACAACAGAGGAGTCGCCAATGTTACGTCGGTTTTCTAGAGAAAAAAAGGAATTTGCGATACATGTCTACATATCTCAGAACAACGAAACTAAATAAAACCGGAAAATTATGAAATGAAAGAAAAATTTGTATAAAATGTTGAACAAATAATTATAGATTAGGTTTGGTAAAAAGGGAAAGATCGGTAACAATACAGAAAGAACGACACAGTAATAACGTACCGCGGACTGACTGACGTTTTTTTCTCAATAGAGAATTCAATAAAGCTCCATTGTCATAAAAACCTTAGCGATTACAGTGCGTCACACCAACCTGTAATGAAAAAACGATAAATTGTTACAAAATTGAGAATTTAAGTAATAAAAGTCACTGAACAATAAATCTCTCACCAACAATACATCTAGATCTATTAAGAAATCTAATAGAAATATAAGTAAATCAAGAAATTGAAATACATTAAATTAAAAAGATATAATAGAAGTGGTAAGATTACATTTAATCGAATAATTTGATGTTTTCTTTTAGTCTTAGTGTGTATTGCAAAAACTTTAAGCTGTATTTGACACATAAATAAAGCTGGCATTAGTAAACACATAACAGATATTAGTAAACAAAATACAGCAGCGCTACAATCCACTGATTGACAGATAATTTATAACTTCATATAGCGAATAGCAAAACGTAGTCCTTTATTTTAAAGATGTTATACACATTTAAGGTATCACCATTTTTTTTTAAGTTAAACTTATCTCAGATTCCGACGGATGAATGTTATAGAATATTGTTTTTACTCTTACACTAATTTCTGTCCAACTAGAAAATACCGAATAATAACAAACATTAATTATTAATACTTTCATTTTTTCTTATAAAATTATCAAGATAAAATTGTTTCGAACCTATTATAAAAAGCAAGATTTCTCCCTGACTCTAAGAAGCGAAGTTACATTGAAACAAAAGCTCTTACCTGAGCTTACAATACGGTGTAAGCTGCACTCGCTCATATTTAATGGCGGCTCTATTGTAACAAAATGCAAACGACAGGAAGGCAGACGTCTAATTTGACGTTTGACATAATTCCAGTCGCCATTATGTTGAAGGCAGACGGATACTTCGAAGTCACACACTTTTGATATCGGGCATTATTTTTGTCTATTTTGAGCTTTGATACATACCAAATCTTTTGTTTATAATCCTGACGGTTCATATATTTTTTTTACATTCCTACGTCTTTTTATAATGATACCTTATACATAGCAAAGGAGCATAGAACTTTATTTTTTAATAAATAAGATATTGCAACTAAAGACAAGACATAAAAGTTCCCAAAAGTAAGTGTACTACTTTAACATGCAGTTTATTGAATCAATTTTTTTCAGCTCTTTCAAGTTTAGTTATACAAGTCGAATTTACTACTACTACAGGTACTAGCGATCAAGCGATTTTATGCCCATATTTCTGTCTAACCTACGTCCAACGTCGAAACTGATTCGAAATATTAGCCAAAAAGTAGCAATTAATATTTGGAATCAGTTGTATGACACACTTAATCGCGAGTACGTGTTCTTAAAATGAAGGGAGCAGAAATGGTTGTTATTGCTTTCCTACATTAAAAAAGTAAAAAGAGCCCAACAAACAGCGGCGCCATTATGCAACGCTATTAGATGATACATCGCTATGATCGAATTAACGCAATTTGCCTCCAGACTTGGCTCGGGTTACAACAGTGAGATAATTTGCTCGTAGTTCTATAGATCCTCTTGGCATAGTCATACAAGTAGACTAATCTTGTTTTCAAAAGAGTTATGTTTATTATTTTGAATACTTTTATAAAATAGACTGCATTTTTGAATTTTGAATCATTGCGAGTTTAAAAAAAACAACTTGAAATAAATCTACAGATAAGTGCGAGCAACGCCATAAGCTTATGCACTTCTTAGCTAAAACAAGATCCCACTAATTGAAGTGACAGAATTAGAAGAAGAAATGGTCATTTAAGATATGATAACAAACTCTACCTCTATTGTATAAAAAATAAGTCATATCACGTTCGTAAATAGCTTAACTTAATATATAAAAATACTACTGAAGCCAAATGTTTCTAAGATAATTTGGCTACTTCCTTAGGAAGACGAGTATTACCTGTTAAAATATAAAGCGTTCGAGCTGCAAACAAGTTCTTTAATTGAAGAATTCGGTCAAATAGATGATGTGTCACTCCTCCTAGGTTACCAAGTTGTTTCACTAAACAAAGATAAGCGATATATCTCTTTCTCTCTTTTAAGAGTTAAATTTTTCGATTGTGAGCTATACCGGAAGGTCATACCTTTGATTGACCGTATGGTAGTAGCAAAGAATATAAAGTGCTCTGAAGTTAAGTGCCGGGCCGAAGTAGTTCAGCATTTGCTCTAGTATATGGGTATATTCAACAGTCAACACATCATATATCCATATACTGGGGCATGGAGAATCCAGGCAAGATGATGCCATGATAATGGGTACAAAATGCGTTAAACATTCTCCTTTTAGACAATTTCTAAATTTCTTGGAGACGGGATTGGTCATTTATTTTCTCAAAATCATCACACGTTATTGAAGATTGGCTACTTATCCGTAACGCTATCAGTTACAAAAGGGTTGTACAATATGTTACATCTAAAAAAAACATTTTCAAATCAAATGGATGCAATGTGCGACGTTGACGCTTTCAGAGCCTTAAGACTGAAGTCTTACCAGAAAAGACCATTTTATTCGTTGTTCGTCTATGATAAAACAGATCCCTTACACTGTGTGAACAAGCCCATAATGCAAATTGGCATCAATTCAAAAGGAACTGACAATTTTATACCATTTGCTGGATCCAGTGAGTCAGTACAAACAAGATTTATTCAGACGTAAAATGACATAAAGGGCTATCGAATTAAATCGTCAGAAAAGAATCAAACATAATAGTGTATAGAGCACTCTTATATTGCATCCTATACTAAAGTTACTGTTATATTAATGGGAGCACCAAAGGTCATCAAACCTAAATTTACTATTTCTGAATAATGCAACTATTGTAAAAGTATTTACTATTCACATTCAATAACACGATAACTTAATTTTCTCTTACTAATCAGAACCAAATCGGAATAGTTAACTCCATTTGTCATTCCCAGACTTTACTGCCGAAGATACCATCGGATTGGCGATATAGCTAGTAATACGGCGGTAATATGGCGGTAGTAGCCCATCGGCCGTGGGAACAGAAACACCGCTTTTATGTTGATTTCTACCATTTCGTATAGCTGCTAATGTTGACACATAATAACCCAACATTATAGATCTAACCACAATTGCATCTGCTGGTAACGAACCGGCTTCTCCAAACCACATATCCTCTATTACGTGCACATAGAGACCAATTTAAAACCGGTATTAGTTTTCGGACCACCAAATAAACATAGTTGATAAGTGATACTATTTAAAATTTAAGTGTACGAGATTTGAAATAATGATAAGGCCAAGTTCAAGGGAAATTATGATTAAGCCGAGATTAGTATCTGGAGTCGCGATAATATTTTTTATACATTACTTTTATAGGTCGTTTGATGTTAGATCAACCGTACAGTAGTCCGTAACGCAGTTGTACGATGTCAACAGCATTAGAAATATTATGACTAATTAATCAGGCTTAAGATAAATATGAAATATCTTACCGAATTAACCTATAATTTTGTTTGTTGCCAAAACATTATTACGTAGATATGGATTTGACATCTTTAATGTGTATGTATTTTTATACTTTCATAAAGATACCGCTTGTGTTTGTATGTCTTTACAAAAAAAATCACAATCCACACTAATATTATAAATGCGAAAGTATCTATCTGTCTGTTACGCTTTCACGGCCAAACTACTGAACCGAATGTAATGAAATTTAATGTGGAGATAGTTTGAAGTATGACGATCAACATAGGATACTTTTTTTTCAAAATGTGCCCTTATAAGGTATAAATAGTCAAAATCATGTAATTCACGTATTATACATAATATACTAGTTTTCCGCCTCATAGAGGCAGATTTAAAAAAAAAAGTAGCCTGTGATCATCGTTATTCTTCAAACTATATATTAAATATTATTATATTCGGTCCAGTCGTCGGATTGTTCTTCACTGAACTGTTATCATTTGAGCTGTCATTTTGATTATGTAGCAGATAGGTTCTATGGCTGCTATAAAAATTTAAAAATCAAAGGCAGTCACCATACAAGAAACGTGTTATTAGTGTTATTCGGTGTTTTTTGCTGGATCTTAACATTGGCATAGTTCCACTAATATCGATTATGCTGAAATTTTGTACACGTGTGTATGTCTGATAGTTATGTAAAAATACGATGTCAATGACTTGAACTGATGCTGGAGCCGGAACGTGACCACAGGATCTCGGGTCCTGGAAGGTGTAACCCTACCGTGTTTGGGCTCAATGGAATGAGTTCGATGAGAAGTTTGCAAAAAAAACTAATTTTAGGGTCTGATGATGCAGCCGGAAGGTGGCTACAAGATCTCAGCCCTGGTAACTGGTACCCCTATCGTGTTTGAACTCAATAGATTGGTCTCGATGAGGAGTTTGCAAAAAAATATGTTTTAGGGTCTGGGGATGGAGCGTGGCTACAGGATCTCAGCCCTGGTAGCTGGTACCCCTATCGTGTTTGAACTTATTAGATGGGTCTCGATGAGGAGTTTCCAAAAAAAAAATTTAGGGTCTGATGATAGACCTGGAAGCTGAAAGGATTTCGACTCTGGTGGTTCGAAACTTGTGTTTGAGCTTATTAGAGTGTTCTTGATGAGCAGTCTTCAATGAGATGATTTTTAGAGGTCCTATAATGATTGTGTCAGAAGGTGTAGGTACTAAGATACCGGAACTAGTAGCCGTATATCAATAGTACATGCGTTGGTTTTGATTAGCTATGAGCAACCGATAGGACAAGAGTCTTACAGTTCTTTCCACTAGTAATAAATAATACAACCAATAAATAATTAAAACTGTCCAAGTGTGAATCGGCATATTTTATGTCATATTTCACTTACAAGTCCGACTCGCACTTTACAGATTTCATTGTAGCTCTTTTCAAATAGTAACATATATTTTGTAATAACGCATTCTGTATTCCTACGTTCTAAGACCGACCCTGAGGTGAGGCTTGTGTGGCACAATTATCGTCGTGACGAGAGCCTCGTTACCGTGACCAACCGACCGACAACTGATTTGTGGTTACATATCCTTAACGCAAAGGAAACGGCAATCATTTGTGAACTTGGAACTGATGGTGTCTGTCATGCAGAACGCATGGAAGAAAGATTATGGAATATAAAATGTTTGGAATTTGGATTTTAGAATACAGCTCTTTCTTTTTACCCGACGGCTGTAGACTGGACTGGCCCGTTGATCTGGTTAGTGAACCTGACTGATGTGCCGGGGGTCGTGGGTTTAATTCTCACCCAGACCAAATATTTGTGTGATGAGCACGCGTAGTTCTGTGTCTGGGTGTAACTTATCTATCATATATAAGTATGTATTTATAAATATATATGTATGTTTATCAGTTTTCTGGTGTGGTTCCCATAGTACTGGCTCTGCCTAGTTTGGAATCAAATGGCCGAGTGTGTATCCAAAGATATTTATTTTTCGAGATTTTCGAAGGTTTTTCGAGCTTATGTATGTATGTCCATTTCTTTGGAACGCTCTACCACTCAAACGGATAGGCGGATTTTATATATAAGGTGCCATTAGATTCCATAATTGTGGGTGATACAGCTGATTGTTTTATATGCCGGGAACCTGTTGCAAAATAACTAAAGCGATTTATGAATTAGGCCTAAAAGGAATGAGACTTTTATAAATCAAATTTGAAAGTGATAGATTTTTTTGTGGATCGCTATGGACGCACACATCTGACTGATAGAGCGATTTTCGTATTGTTGTCTTAAGGGGGTGTAGTAAGGTTGAAAATCTTTTTCAAGGCTTTGCGTCTTTTTCTCAAAAGCCAAAACACATCTGTGATCAACTTAGGAAAAATACTTGCTGTTATAGTACAACAGCAAATATCAAATAAATAGATAAAAAACAGTATGACAATCCATTTAGGACAATGGTCACTATACTGACTGCCGCGTAGGCTCTAGATAACACTTATACCTATGTCTTTCTTGTAGTGAAATCGCTTCGAAATAGATAGTCTCTACTTATAAAGAAGGATTTAACAATATAATTTTTATTTCGTCTAATGTCATGACTAGCGTAACAGATACTCGAATTGTAGTCATGCCACGAATTTTCGGCTTCAAAGCGGATCAACGATTTAAATCTATGCTTCGACCAAACGAGCGCCACAAACGAACCGAAACCACATGCTATTGAGCTATAAAACACAAATACATCCGATACCTCGGTGAGGGCGCCACGCGTCGGTGCTCGCGATGATATAACGGCGATTGTCGCGTTCAAATATCCCGCTTCCTTCCTGCCTTCTTTGGATATCTTCAAAGATCTCGGAAACACCAGTCGCGATCCAAAAGATACAAATGGTGTTTCGATGTCTCGCGAATTGCGAAATCCGAACTATTGTCAGTGATACGCGTATTCCAAATTACACGAAATGGTAAAAACCATATCTATATTATAAAACACAGAATCTTCTATTCTTATCTTTTATTGGATAAAAATTATATACAGACAGCTATAATGATACTGACCGACACCGGCAAACAGACAAAAGTACTTTCACGGGCTTCAAACAGAAAACCTTTTTGCAACAGGATTTGAAAACTATCGCGTGCACATGAGAGGTAATTATAAAAATAATGGATAAATTAAATTAGATTTGCATTCGGTTTCTAGGTCTACTGTGCAGTCAGTAATCGATGCTTTCCGAATCATTTAAGCTCAAAGCACACCGACACCTATTATAACGTAACAGTTTTTAATTTTAACGTTGAATCGTTATTATTACAGCAATTACTCTTATTACTACGCTACTACTACGCTAAATAGACTTCCTATAGATATGATTTATTTAGTTTAGTAGGTATTAATAAAATTCACACCTCTTAATATTACATATCTCATGATATTACGGATTTACATTTTTTTGTTTAATCATGTTGTTGGCTACATGTGTCCAAGGCAGTGCACCGGACAGACAGATTCTCTCTTCCCACTATTCCCATGATCTGTCGTCGTGTCTTCGTGGTTCTCAGAGCATTACTACTTTCTGTGAGCTCGGCGTGACGAAGGCCGCTCTATGTCGCAAAGGGCGTGGACATGCACCCCTTCCATCTTTCCTTTCGATTCCTACGACTCCTCGACGGTGACCGATTATCATTAAGTAGCCGGCTTGTCTCTTTATTACTCTTATAGTCTTATTCATGAAATACCTGTGCTCTTAGAAGAAGTTTTGCTCGTTTTCGACTACTCGATCATCGAGAACGAAAACTTCCGATTCCTATTATTTGATTGGACGAGATGCTCTTGTTCATCGATGGTTTTCCAATAAAATAAGCGGAATCGGTACGGTACGGTACGAAATAGTGTATCAAGCGATTTTGTTTCATCAAACAAAGGGTACTGAAGCTGCCTAATACATATAGTTGCCCCTCACTGCAGAGGGTTGTCCTACCTTAAAAATCAAGCATAAATGATCCATTTTGACGCACGCACTAAAATCAGCTCAACGGTTGGCCAGTCACCAAATGATAATCGTTTCAAATCAATCAAACGGCCACCTTTAGCCGTGGGTCTAATGACCCGTGACCCACGTGGTTTTGGTTAGTTTAACATCAATATTACAAAGAGGTGACGGGCCAACGAAGCGTGGTTTGGTACGTTGTAAATAATCGGCGCTCCGTCTTTCAACTGTGACGGTTATATCTGATCATGTAGGGGGCAGTAAAATATCGTAACAACTGAATTTAAAGAAAATATTGAAACAATTGACTGTCAATCAAGAATATTTATTTTCTAACCTGGCAAATAAGTTTTATCGATTCTTGCTTTTGTTTTCCCAGTAGGATATATTGTAATTAGAAAACTTTTATATTTACCGATTCTAATAATTAATTCTAAATTCAATAGTAATTCTATAGCCTAATGGTGGGTACCATAATATTTTTTACTTACTAGTAGAATAGATGAATCTCGCAGAGTTACGGTGAACTACTTCAAATTAATGCTCAGATACGCAAGGTAGTCAAATATGACGAATAGAAATAGATGATTTTTGCATCCGAAATATTTCTGAATTCACTTAATCTGGAAAGAACATCAGGAATAGATTTTGTTTTCTGATATTGAATTAACAATCGAGCATGCAAGTCACCTTCTAGTAAGTGGTACAGGAACGGGTAAAAGGAACCTGCCTGCAGTCTATCTTAGATGCGTTGTTACTGCTCCTGGGGACTAAGATGATCGCTTCATGACAGAGATTTACACTTTTCCCCCTAAAGCCAAAATTATCTTCACGGTAGAAATTGACATTGTGCAGGTGCTTCCTCATACTGTATCTATACAAAAATCCATAACAATTAACCAATTTCAATTATAATTATGCACTGCGGTGGAATTATTTAAAAGTTAATCTGCCAGAAGACAACGTCGCTACATTTCTGATTTAATAGTAAACTATAGAGAAATACGTATACTAAGTTACGCTAGTTGATGCTTCCCTCTTACATAAAGGCTACACTCGAATTAAATATTGTATAAGAATAGATTAAACAAAAGACAATTAAATGTGGTATATCTGCAGTACCACGCGAGATCTAGCGTGAAGATAGTAGCAATAAAAATAACAGTAACCACGGTACGCAAGACACAATTAAACATCGGGACAGAGATCGTGACAAACAAAAGGCATACGTGAAATTACTTACCATTAAGGGACTGTTTCCATAATGTCATTCATACAAAGAAGATACAGCAGTAAAGGTAGGGCAAAATGTATATTTTTTACAAATTTACATTAAATACTTGGTAAAGAAATTTCAGGTTTTTCGCTTAAAAGTTTACTTTTCAATTTACATTTTTTTGTTATCGAAGCAGCTTGCACATCTCATGTCTTTATTTCAGGTGGTGACGCTGCCTGGCAACCTGTAACAGACGCTGAATTTGAAACAGATTTCTTTTGAGAAATGAGTAGATAAATGCGAATAAAGCTTTAAATCCTGAATACGGTTTCCTCTCAGATGAAAAACAAAGAGTTACCTTCCAAAACATAAACTATTTAAATTTGCAATGACATATCTAAAAACAAACGTAAATAAATTGTTAAAACGAGAAT
>DWNK01000104.1:0-15042 GCA_018250315.1 Hyalothyrus neleus pemphigargyra | reverse complement strand
AACATGGTTCTAAAACCCTATCGGATACGCTACGTGGATTCAACCCTAGACAATTTTGGCTAAATATGATACGTCCGAATCACCCCAAACGCAGTTGATTAAAAGTAATAAAATTAGCAAGCCATGATGCTAAAGACTATTTTAAAACACTCTGTTTTTTTACTCTACTCTTTTACCTTTATGTGTAATCTAATATTTATATGTGTTTATGTATATAAATATTAGATAGGTATGTTTCTTATTTATAAGCCTAACGAAGAGGCTACTTGATCATAAGTAGGTAGGTAGTCAACTCCGCCTGAACATAGTATCTAAGGACGGGAATGAACTGTTAAGGTTAGGTTAGGTTTCTTATGTTACAATTTCCTTCCATTATAAAAAAAACATTTTGTTTATTTATTCATTTATGTGTAATCAATGTGTTAATAAAAATATAATTACTGTACAAATTACGTGTTTATTTCAAAGTAAAATTTCTTCACGAGAGAGTGAGAGCCGCTCTCTTCGCTGAATACTTAAATACATTTTTTTATAATAATTTCCAATATCGATTAAAATATTTAAAATATCATCATCTTTATACTGCTGTAGGGTTGAACATTTTTTTTACGATTTTCGCTCGTCCAAATGAAAGTAGGTATACTATCGTTACGCTCAATCGTAGCACGTCTTCGCCCCTTCCCACCCTGCCCCCATCGCTGCGGTCATCCGTCAAAGCACGGGCGCGGGTAAACACCGTCATATTCTTCGATTCACCTAATTCCGTATTCCGCAAATACTCTTGACAACTGTGACTATAATATCTTGGTCTTATGGTCCACCACCTAATCTACGCTACGCTTTAGATATACGAATAAAAATGATGTATTTCAATGCCCTTTTACTTCCTACATTACCTTTAGTTTAAATTTTTCTATAGATCAATTAATTTCAAAATAAAAACACTGTGCCTATTGTTCAATATAGCTGTATTTGCTAATAAGCACTTCTTATAAAGGCGTGCCTCATTGTGATCTTTGCAAATACGTAAACATACACAAATGAACAACAATTTCACACTAAAAATGTTGTCTGTAGTCGTACCCCCTGTCCCCCCGCCCCCGTCATCGCGGTCATCCGTCACGCGGCTGCTGCGGCTGACAAACGACCCCTCACCCGCTGCAGAGCTGCTTCATTAACTTATTAAAATTGCAAAAATGTTTAGGAGCACTTACTTTGAAGCTGTTTTTGTTCCGTTGGTTTTTAAGATAATTGTGTTGGGTCCTGATTATATGTTTTATGAAAAATGTGCTCAAGTTCTGTTCATGGGTAAAAGTGAAACTTCTTTGGCGACAGTAACAGATGTACTATTATAAGTATAAAGATGTAGACGGACTATACTATTATAAACTAGATCATTGTATTTTCGTCATCTTAAATAAATTAAATTATTTCCCGCTGATTATAAACTGATCCATCCAATCTGTTTTGCCAAAGTAATATTGTTAGTGAATGTTTAAAATTACTCGATTAAATCGTAACTAATCAGATTTCTCTCAACAAACCTTATGAATGCGCGATTAAGCTTTTTAATCAGCCAGTTTCTAAAGTAATCCTACGACATAAGGTCCACATATATCTACTTATACTTACACTCTTACTGTCTCACACAGATATACATATCATACATGAGGCCGGAAGTCCATTTAAAAGTGGAAATAGGACACCTTCTTTAAACCTTAATACATCGAGATTAAATAAATAATTGTTTATTAAATCGGCTCAATATCAATAAATCACACTACCTAAAAACTGAAAAAAGTTAAATTTTTGAATTAATTGAATGGCGTATTCAGGTGCCCAGGTGTATTGGTTTCTGTACTTGTACAGTACTTCTTACAAAAAGGGAATTCCGGAACAATCGTATAGTGGCAATCTCAGCGTTTCCGTAGGTCCCTATAATATGTGGATTCGCACAGAGTAGGTAAGAGGGCTCGTACAAGACACTGAATGCCTGGAACAGCCATTTACAGACGTGAATCCGAGGGGAGATAATGAGCTGCTTGTTGCTTTTTATTATAATTAACAATGTGTGATTCGCCAACATTGTGTTAAATTTGTTTTTTATGTTGTAAAGATGTGGAAAAAACGGCTACACATCCGTTACGAAGTTAGAAGTAAAGAAATAGTACTCATAATAGATTTTATGTGGTAAAAGATTTTAATAAATAATTTAATAAATAATCTAAGCAAAGTATTGTGTAAGTAAAAATCATATAAGTCCATTTTAATATAAATATAAAGTACAAATTAATTAAATGCTTTCTTTGGATTATTTATTTTCTTAAAAAATAACTTATTATATTCTTGTTTTTTACTTAATTAAAATTACGATTAAACGACGGGCTATTTATATTAGACTCACATCTTAAAAGCTCCCACATAAAGCCTCATAGGCGAATGCCCAAACTTTGATCATACATATTCAGTAGAGAACCGGAAGCGGACACCGAAACGGGTCACTCTACACGCGATCGCACGCTGTATGCCACCCGAAAACCTTCTGAATCGAGCCTTTCATCGATGAATCGGCATATCGTTTGATACCCGCAACCTCTCGGACGCTAGGGAGGGAAGAGGTAAAGAGAAGGAGGTATAATACTCTTTTGTAAGTACAATGAACCTGCATGACTCGTTTGTCACAGCTAGGTACCATTCATAAAAATTTTCTCGGATTACCCTCTACATATTTAAATTTGACCCATTATTAAAAAAAAATAACAGATATGTTATAGTGCAATCGCATGTTTGACATTTCTGTCTGTTTTAATCATTTGAAACGTTTATCATGTTTCTTGCTGTTTCTTCTTCAACCCAAAAATACCTTATGAAATGGAGTAGTTAAATAGAAACGTGTCTCAATATTTAATCGATATCAAAATTAAATGTTAAAGTAATATCAATCAAAATAATTATTCAGTACCGCTGCATAAATAAATTGGTGCAATTCATGTTGTATATTGTTTAAAACATGTATTACTATGATCTAATATCGACTTCGAGACTTTTCTTTGTAAATGAATCGACGTGCTTGGTGTAGCCTACAGCCGTCCTTTCGCAGGGGGCCACCCTAAAGGGGGATAGTCCAGTGCAAATATTATTGATGTGCGCTGGTCGGGAAGAGATATTGCGAGTGTAAATCGCGTGGCTATAGAATAAGGAACGGAGAAAGATGTCTTATGATAAGATGTCTCTATGTTTATGTAAATTATTTAAAGTTATGAATGCTTTTGACCGAAGTAAATGATATTTCGTTCGATACATGGTCTTTTAATAAGACGCATCTATACATTTTATAATCTTATGAATCTTTTAAAAAATAAGGTAGAATCTGTGATGACTTCTGATAAAATAACTCATATAGGTATAGCACATTTGTAGACGATATAAAGTTGTAATTTGAACTATTTAGCGGTTGTTATACATTCGATATTCGAGTGTTGACCAAAGTGGCAGATAATATCCGGTAAAAAGAAAGCAAAATTACAATTACATTGTGAAAACCGTTTTAATAGACTAATTTCCGATAAATACATACTATAACTATGTGCGAATATATAAAAGGAGTTAACAGATGCGTTGTCTTGTGTCTTCTAAAAGTATTATAATACAGCCACGACCTCTTCGTGGTGGGGAGTGTGGGGTGGAGGGTGGGTCAACGCTAATAATAATATTTATCGATGTGCGTTTCTTGGAGATGTATTGCTTGTGGGTTTCTGGTTTCTGCATATCTATCGGAAGAGTTGCGATTTAGAAAAGATTGACGAAAAGTCTCTGTGCTTCACCGTACCACCGGCACATATGTAGCCTTAGTGTCAGTTGTAATCAAACCATACACACTATTTCGCTACTTAATCTATACACTACTTTTGTTGATTTTGACGTTTTTGGTTGGGATTCGTTCTAAATCAATAAATCATCATCAAAGTATTAGTCAAGTGTCTGAAAACTTGTCTGGCTCGACAATTGACGTTTACGAACCCTACTAAAAATCCTTTTTATTTTATATTTATTCCATAACAATTTAATTTAAATCTCATGATAATAAGTTTTTGATGATCTCGACTTTTCGTCGATTTAATAGATACCCCATCACGATAATTATAATAAAATATTTTATTTTAATAATAACAACTAGTATCAATAATTTTCAATAGGATCATAAAGCAGCCACATTATTCTATCGTGCTTACTTAAAAAAAAATAAAAAACTTAAAATTAATTAAAGTTCAAAGTTAATTTTAAGTTTTACTTAATTTTTACTTAGACGTGCCACAACTCATTTTCAACATTTTCGAATAAATAGTGCCCGTAACATTGTCAAAGTCATATTTTACTCCCCGAATAAATGAAGTGATAAATATCTAGTGATAATCTATTTACAAAAATTAGATATGTATGTTTAAAATCATGTCTGGATTGAGCCCGGCCCTCGGGGAGACCGTGATTTTAAGTCACATACCCTTACTTGACCTTTACATAAGAAAGATATACTGAACTTTTAAACTTTCCGGATTTAATTTACAAGCAACAACTTTAATAATAATTTTTGTTTTACAATTCATAATTTAAGTAGATAAAAAATTTACTTATAGGTATATGTCATTAAATTGTAGTAATAATAATTACCATCAATAATTTTAAATAGTGTAAATACTCTATTATACTAATTATTTGAATGTCCATTGAATCGAATTACATTGTATTTTTTTTTGTATGGAATTCAATAAAGCAAAAATCAGGAACATTCAAATTATTAGTATAACGGTATTACGTTGATGAATCGAATTGCATTGTATTTTTTTTGTATGGAATTCAATAAAGCAAATATCATTAAAATTATTATTATAATAGAGTAGACATACAATAAATGTACTATATCAGGTTCTTACAGGTTAATTTTAACGTATGACGTACTCCGACCCTACATTTTCGCGGAACCAGTGCTGTACCTACACTTGCACTGTGCCTTCAGTTTTCCCTCGCCGATAACACCGTGAGTCATGCGAATGTTTAACCGACGAGCTTATTCATACACCTCATTAATATTTCGCAAAGGTTACATGTGGGCTTTCTTTGGAAATGCCTTGATGTAGGTACGACTTGTTTATTTTTGGCTGTAAAGAAAATGTGAAATCCACCCGAAAAATATTGCAATACTCGCGTATATTCTAAAGTGACAATTGCTCACTGTTTGGAACGAAATCCTTAGAATGTCGTCAAGTCCATCTTCTCGCATGTTTGTATGTTAAATTTCCTTAACCCATTTGACTATACAGATAAGTACAGGGCCCTTATTCGCTATGACACACACGATGTCAAAACATGCTCGAAACCTAAACGTTTCTCATGGTTCGAGGCTAAAACCATTCTAATAACGCACCTGAATGCGTTTAAAAAATAAAAATGGTATTCCGAATACCATTCCACGAATATTCCACAAGAAAAACTAAACGCGGCAGCGTTTCGTATTAGGTTTGTCAATTGTCATAGCTAATAAGGACCCAGGATCGAACCTCAGGCTCTGTTTATTTTAAATCACGTGCGAATTATAAATATAAAAACCAATAAAGTATTTACTTTATCGGTTTTTATATTTATAATGAAGGAAAACAGCGTTTGGAAACTTACACGTCTGCGAATTCAACAAAATGTTCTCAAAGGTGTGTTTTTACCAATCCGCACTTAACCTGCGTGGTGGCCTAATTTTCATTCTGAGAGGAGACCTGAGCCCAGCTATGGGACAATAATGAGTTAATAATGTTGATAACAATGGGATTAAGTAATAATATTTCAAATTGCGTAGGTAGTTACTCGTAATTATATGCGGTTATTAATTTTGGGACCCAAACATTCATGATTTAATTTATTGTTCATGATATAACGTAATGTTTTTAGCTTATTTGAAAAAAATATAAAATTTAATTGTTAATTTATATAATATTTCATTGTTAATTTTGGTTATAATTTCGAGTATTTCATTATTTGATTGAATAATTTTGGTGTGTAAGAAGCCGGCGTATCATTATTGGCTCCACTGTTGCAAATGTCAGAACCAGGTTCTCTCTTAATCCCATTCCATTATCCTTAAAAATCCCATTCCATTATCATTGGGAACTGATCCGGTGTTGCAAATGTTCATAGTGACTGTGACTACTTACCATCAAGTGGTCGCCTCTTCGGTAGGCTTACACATAAAAAATATATTCACGTCAATACAATGCGTAAACATCACAGTTATTTCATCGACGATTAAGATTAACATTTCAATATTATTGTTATATTATATTTCGTTATAACAAACAGATTGGTATCCGTAAACATAATTGCGTAAATAGGAAGATTAACAAGTTATTAATTATTTTACAAGCTATCGAAAAACAATAACAAAATTAATTGCCGTTGACCAGTGTGATCATCACTTTACAACCAGAAGTGGCAAATAAGCAGCAGGCTACCTGATGGTAAGTGGGCACTGCCACCTAGACAACTTTATGTACAACAGCAGTCCTATCTGAAGTTGATCACAGATGCGCTGCTGGTACTCTTGAGGACAAATCGCCACATGTCTGAGTTTTCTCCTTTACCTTTTGGGAAGAGACGCCAAGAGGATAACTTTCCAATAACTTATTAACTACTGTACAGTGTACACATTAAACGACGTTTACAGAACATAGTTATGATAACAAAGCGGATAAAAATCGTCTTAACTAAAACTTTAAAGCAAATATACATAAAGTCGACATCATACACCAGACGTAAAATAATTACGAACGTCTCCAATCCCGAAATGCAATTTGCGGACCACAGACAACAAAACGGGACAGAACAAACAAAAACATACAAAAAAACAGTTCACGAAAATGAGGTCATTCAATTTCGGCCCGACGGCGAAAGTGGGCAAGTCTTTTTTTGTACTTTTTGCTCCATTACTTTCGTCTCGAGGCCGTGGTCAATGCGCGGTTATTGTTGTCGGGAAGGACCTGTTTATATTGCGAATTTTAAATTGCGACTTTTAATCGCGGCATTAAATTCGCAATTTAAAATTCGCAATACCTCCCCGTGGAAACCTCGTCTCGTTTTAATCGCAGGATTAAAATTTAAGCAGCAATTCAAAATTGATAATAAGTACTTTCGCCAGTTTATATTGATATAATGATTTATCTGTTACTGATTATGATTAAATTTATAAAAAAAGATATTTTTATTTTCAATGATTGTATAATACTAGCTAAATGGGGATAAATATGTAGATTATCAACTCATTATACCTAATATTTTTTTATGATTATTTAATTCAATTCCACATAATAATATAGTTCCTTTTTGTTCAATAACGGCAAAATGTGGCAATTTCAATGGCACAGTATTATTAAACACAAATTAAATTATATTTTACTAACTACTTAAATTATACATGTTATTTATTATAAAGTTTTTCTTACTTATCTATATAATAGCAATAAAATAAAAAATAAAAAAATCGTTCTCCTTCCTTCTCCCAAACAATTCCAAATCGTACTTTATTGTATTGTATATTTTTTATTGTATTGTATTGCAGACGGAATAAACACCTATATATTCTATTTTATTCTAATCACATAGATATGGTTAAATAAATTTAAAAATATATATATTGGCAAAAATCACCCGTATCGTTTTGTAAGTCACGTGAAATAGTCATATATCATATAACAACCCTGGGAATTGGGTTACCATAGTTCAGAAGTTATGTTGATTGAGTTTCTTAGTTCGATTAGCGACCCACGGGATTTGGGAAACTAAACGTGTTGAATGTTGCAACTGCTTGATAAATCAGATTAGCAGTGGGGTAAGTTCTACTAGGTTACTCTATTTTCGAACTAAAATACTAAACACTGATACAGTTTTTCAATGTTATTGAAGTAGAAAACGAGTATTATATTCCAAGGTTTAAGTAATAGAGTAAGCTATTCTCTATTGCTCTGCTTTAACCAACCTAATAATAAACAGTTTTTTTATTTAATTAAAGTAGAAAACGAATAAATTTGATGATATGTGGTTATGACACCTATCTTATTTTAAGGCTTAAGTAGTAGAGTGAGCTCTAATCTATTCATCTTTAAAGTATTACAAATACATGGTGTAATCGTTAAGTGTACCCCGGAAATTATAAAGCAAATATAAGAGATATCAAAAACTGTTAATATTGAAAGTCCATTACCCAATGAGTAAAACCATACCAATTTTAATTCATTCAATATCGGTCGTAAGTGGAGCTCGGTCGTCAAAACTACGAAAAACATTTTCGAAGCCCAAAAGCAAAGTAGATTAAGTAAATAAATACAAAATCGCATACGCAAATACACAGCATGGAGAGGGCTTAATGGGATGTCGGGCGGCAGATGTTTTCGTTATAAATTGAGTTATGAGACTTTATGAGTCAAGTCTTCACTCATGCGGCCCTTTACTGGACGTTTAATTTTGATTTCGTTCGAATTACATGACTTAATTACTTTTAACATACAATATACCAAATTTTTTTGCTGGTGGTCCCATCGTGTGACCTGACTGGCTAGCGACCATCCTCAGGCCGAAGTTTAACGGCAATACCGACTTGATGTGTTCCGGTAGTGCGACTTAGAGTCAGAGTCCTTCCTCCCACTCTTGCCATAGTATTTATTATCTAATGAAATAGCTTATAACGAGCTTCCTATCTCATCCCACCTCTTTTCCCTTCAAAGCCGGCGTAGCATTGGCGACTCCTCCGGTGTTGCAAATGTTCATAGGCGGCGGTAACTACTTACCATCAGGTATCTCGCCTCCCTCTTTGCTGGGCTATACATAAGAAAAAAAGGTGGGGATACATTATTTACATCAGATATTGTAATAAACAAACAGAATACGTCTCCTACATAAATAAGGAAAGCGTGATCTATTCCGATTATTTTATCCCTACCCAAATCAATTTTCTTCTTTCTGTGTTTTCTGTATTTTTCGGTTTTTTGAAGGACGCGGTCTTATTGCTACATTCAGCATGCATGCAATAAGACCGTGTAATGCTTTCGTGTTGTTTTTTTTCCAATTAGCCGTATAATTTTGTGTTTAAAGGATGAATATCTACTAAGGCGCCGGTTTCTACTTACGACCAAGTGCCGCTTTTCCTATGCTAAAAAAAGTGTCAATTCAATAGAACATCTTGTTAGATATTGTATGCATCTTGTAGATAGCTTTTTTCTAAAAAATTTATGTTATAAATTCTAAAATTCCATTTAAGTTCTTTAATAATAATAATAATAATACTGATAACATCTTGGACCTGAGATAATTGAATGAGATACGTAATAATACCTAGTTATTACTGAGTGGGTACTTACTAACATACTTTAATAAAAGTGTTACCTTTCTAAGTTAATTTTAATTGTGCACACTTTCTTTACTGTTTCTCTACATTAAATATTTATTTCCCTTCTCACTTTAAGAAGGAAGTTAAAATAATTTTTTGTGCATGAGTGCAAGGATGAGGCCGCCTATTGTATTTATACCAAGGCCTACTTTGCAATAACTAATGTAGTTACCTTTCTGACTGTTATGTTTATTCGTAATAAAATATTTTATTATCTATCCTGTCGTTTACCAAATAGTTAATTTGTTGCCTGTTTATTATTTCTAAATATTCATCTAAATATTCTTAGTTGAAGGGAATTTAAAAAAACGTAACTAATTTAGAAATTTATTCACCATCACGCAGTGTTTGATAAGATGGCAATGATTGGGTTTAATGAACAATTATAAAGGTAAATTCAAATCCAAAAATTACAAATTTACAAGATGTGAAATTTATTAATTTTGTGCAGAATCACCAACATTGCTTTCACTATTACCATCAACTATATTAACAGAAATTAACGATAGCTAAGTGCCAGAACAATTACAGATTATATTTCACGCTAGCAATAATTGTTTTTTTTTTAACTTGGGTTACTTTTGTTTCTGTCTTCAAGTATTGTATGTTTGTCTGTCACTCTTCTTTTGTTTATATCTCTCTCGAGTTAAAAGTTTCATTTTATCACGTGCACTGAGTTACAAGCATATATTGCTTGTAACTCAGTGCACGTGATAATACGAGTACTTCATCATTAATATTAAAATCAAAACCACCCTAAGATATCACAATCAAAGTGTAATTGAGTAGAAATTAGATAGTATACAATAATCTAATGCATTTTACTGTGTCGATAGTTACAAACGACTTCTGATACAGGTTTGCAGGTGGAATAGCTGCCCACGGCTATACGAGTTTCAAGTCGACTGGTAAATACTAGATAATACTCTCTAGTATTCAAAAAGATTGATAAGAAAACATTCGAAGGGATTCATGTATTTAAGGTCATTACGCAATTATTAATTCCACGTCGAAAAAAGAGGTTAATATAAGTTTGACATGTGGCATCGTCCCAAACGGAAAACTGATTATTTTGGTGAATCAATCAAAAACGTACTTAGATATCAAAATAATCTGTCCAGCCGTTTGAAGATCAGCTCTTTGCTAGTCGATCAAAGGATGTGAAAAACTATCCCGATATGGATAGTTTTTAAAATGCATTCGAAATTTGGTGTTCCGTTAATTCAATTGCTTGAACATGGTATCTTTGATCTGATGTTGTCTCACTAGATCTGCAGACAATCAACGCAAATTTGTCATGTTTCTACTCCTTGGGACTGTTTTCGGTGGATTTTATTTGAATTATAAGCATAGTCTGATGATAGAGCAGGAAAGAAATATATCGACTGTTTTGTCAATTTTTTTCTTTATACAGCTTGTATATCTTTTTATGCTTCAGTCAAAGGAAGACGCAGGCGAGATACCTGATGGTAAGCAGTCATCGCATATGAACATTTGCAACACCAGAGGAGTCGCTAATGCTCGCCGGTTTTCAAAGGGAAAAGGGATGGTGTATGGGATGGAAAGGGTGAAAAGGGTGGGAAGAGCGACTCTGGCTCTCAGGCGCACTATCGGAACACGACAAATCGCTATTGATGGTAGACTCCGGCCTAAGAGTGGTCGCTAGTCAGTCAGCTCACACGATCAGAGCTTACCACCAGCAAATTTAGAAGTAGCAAACGAATATACTATAAATAAAACAGAAATCCTACCTAAAGGCGATCACAGATGCGTTGCGACTCCTGAGGACTAAGATGGTCTAAATAAACCGACATACACAGTACACACCTCTCCACCGAAACGCAAGAATTGCTTAAGCTAGAAATATGTGTTGGTGGTACTTCAAACCAAACTGGTTCTATAACCTGTTCAAAGTTTAAATCTAAACGAGACTGAATGTTTTGAGGTGAAGGTTTATGTGGCAGCCATTTATCTTATTTGGAACGGACCTACCAAAACGGCCGTTACATTGACCGTCTTGTAAGTGAACGGACGGACGAATTTATTAGTATTATACTGTTTCATGTTGATAGTATATACATATATATATAAAATATGTCTTGATTTGTTAAAAACACATTTATTTTATTTAGAACGGACGGACGAATTTATTAGAATTATACTGTTTCCTGTTGATCATAGATATGTAAACTATGTTTTTATTTGATAAAAAACATTTATTTTATTTATAAAAATGCTTATAAATAAATATTCCCTTTCTTTATAAAACAACAGTTACTAAAAAATATTTATCTGTGCTTCAATACGATACTTTGTTTAAGTTTTTGACACATTAATCGATAATAGTATTGACTTTGTTATTTTATAATTAAGGTCTATATTAAAGAGGTCATAGACATTTTGACATATTTGTATAAGCGGAAGTAACATAGACAAAGTATAAACAGTGCAGTACCTATACCTAATGGTAAATTCTTGTTACATGAAACCTAAATTACTACCAAAGGTAAAAAGTTGCAAACTATGCGTAGGAACCAATAAAGTGCAATCCAAGAGCTAGGTTTCCCAGAAAGAAAGTTCAATTCCCACGCAAACATTAAAATTAGTATTAAATAGATTCTCAGAAATCTGAGGTTGTATTTCTAAAACTTTCCTCGGCTAGATTCGAAAGATTCTCGGAACTATGTTTATTATTTTATGGGTTTTATCAAAGATTTTGTATTTTTAACGTACTACTTCAAAAAAGAAGGAGCGTCTGTGTTCGTCTATACATTTAGGTTCTATATGTATGTATGTTCACACTTTTTTCATCAATTGTGGTTCAACTAATAAAAATAATAGATGAAAAGTGTTGTCGGAAACACTTGGACGATCGATATTTCAGTGTCTTCAAAAAAATAAGTTATTAATTTGTTGCTTACTTTTTTTTGTATCTATTAATTGAGGTACCTAACATCTAGGCAAAGAAACTATGTCTAGCAATATAACGTTTAAAAAAAAAACAAAATTCAAAATTTCGTTCATAACTTAACCTATAGAAGCCTTAACCTATCTGAAGACAACGCTCGATGCGTTATAAATTCGCGATAATCAAATGAGAAACAAGCTAGTAAGTAAGTAATTTAGATAATATTGTAAATTATCTTTTTAAAGATTTTGTTTGAATTTATCAAATAGAAAAAAATATAGGTAGATTTGACTAAACTATAAAGATTTTACTGATTTGTATTAAGTGGAACTAGTGATTTATGGAATATGCAATTCAATTAATTAATTAAAAGTTAAATTGTTGGTATCAGTATTGAACTTATTAATCAATAAAAAAAAATCTACAACAGTAGAATTGAGTCAAACAAACCAATCTGATAAAATTTAAAGCTCAAACAATTAATACACACCATATTTATGTCTCAGATTGTTTGATTGTAACAAAATTCATCAGTTGTTTTAGATAAGATAGGTAACTAATAAAAAAGGTTGAAATATTACAGTAGGGCGGCAAATTTAAGGGCCTTAAACTTCGAGCTACGTGTTCGGTTTACTATGATCAACTTGTTATCAAATATCATATGTAATGTAATTAGCAAATAGTCATAATACTCGAGTGTTTCTGTTATAAATGACTGTCACCTATGAACTTTTGCAACAGTTTTTTCCTTTTTAACCGACTTCCAAAAAGGAGGAGGTTATCAATTCGGTATGAACTTTTTTTTAACCGTTTTGAAGAGCGCCGTGGGGCAAAATTAGAACTGCTTGTGTGGATGGAATGTGGTGGAAGAGTAATGCTCTTCAACAAGTGTATCAAATAAAAAAGAGAATAGATACCGAGAAAACTTGGAAAAATGTATAAATTAACGGATAGGCAGGGAGGAGGATGACACATGCGTAGCAACTATTTTTTTGAGGTGGACCTGTATAATACAACCATCTCACAATAATAAAGGATTGTTGCGAACTAGTTACTGTTTAATAACTATTTCGCAATAATTTGCAATTTTCCTTGCAATGATTTCCGCAAATTCTGCATTCAAGCAAATTTCTGCAATGTAACGCCTAAGGTTTTTAATCCTCTTGGTCGCAGTGGCTGCATTGTCTAAATACTTTTTATTTTATAGGTAGATAGGTAGATTTTATTGATACTTATATTCATATATCCCATATCCACCCATAGAATACCTACATATAATAGTAGGTATCTATGGGTGTATATATGATATAATTATAAAAGAACTAAGCCAAACCTGCTTGAGCCTATTTTAGTTTATACCATCTATCCGGTTTTCATGATATCGACCGACAAACAGACATTAATATTAGTAGAATGCAGGTACTTTCCAATGTGCGAGCGCAGGCCATTTGCCTAGATTAGTATCTATTGAGTATAATGTCTATGGTACCGGTGTTTGCATTGTTTATGGTAGACGCGAATATTTTGACGCTTATCTGTTAAATGTGTAATATCGATGGAAACGAAAGGTTAACATAAAAGCTATATAGGGCAAATTAATATTCAAAAAACATTTCTGGGTTTTTAGTAAATAAATAGTAATTTAGTAGTAGTTAATAAACAATAAATATTTGGGTAGGTGATTTGGTACGTAGGTACCTACTTAACTCAGAAATGATACGTACGTATACACGTATCATATTTTTCAATAATATTAATAAATTATTAAAAATTGTGGAGTTTAAAAATTAAATTATGCACAACAACAAAACCAACTGTTATTTTAACTATACCTATATCTACATTATATATAAATAAAAAAATACGTAAACCATAAATTAAATATTTATATCGATTCATTTTATTTATTTTTAAATATTATAGTTTCAAACGTAAGTTCAAGATCGCGCCCTCGATCAGTGCTTGCGCGCGCGCAATGCGCTGGCTGTCAATGTTACTACATAACCGCCGCCATCTTGGTTAGCTACGAGACCTACGAATTACGATGCCAGCTAATGCCCCAACGATAGAACCACCTGTCGCAATGTGGAGCTTGGGGTTAGATAGATGATAAAATATCTATTATTATTTATATTTCGAACTACGGGTATTTTAAGTTATTATAGACTAGCTGTGCCCCGCGGTTTAACCCGCTTTAATTTGAGGAAAAAAACCTAAGATTTCCCGTTTTTGCAAAATTTTTCATTGATTTGTTCTGTTGCATCAGTGTTTTTAATTTGATTTTATATTATGTAAATAGATTTGTGTCAACTTTCGCCCAAAAAGAAATATTTACCTAAATAAAAAAATATTAATATTAATAATGAAATGAATATGTATCCACCGAATTAGATAAAGCGTTTTGTGTAAAACAGCTTCGTTTAATTTTCTTCCATTAATGGCAACATAATATTATGTTTTATATGCACAATACCTATATAACCAAAAAGGTAGCCAATTTATTGTGTTCGTATTCATAGATAGATATAAAAAACAATGTCATTATGTATGTTATGTTAATATTACAAAAACATAGGTAAAAATAAACACACAATATTTTTATTTCAATTATTAGATTTCAGGACGAAAGTTCAAGTGCGCGCCCTCGACAGCGCGGTCCTTGCGCGCGCGCCAAGGCGCTCGCTGTCAATGTTACTACATAACCGCCGCC
>DWNK01000103.1:0-15060 GCA_018250315.1 Hyalothyrus neleus pemphigargyra | reverse complement strand
ACTGATGCCATTTGGAACTGGGGGGTCCGAAGTTTCAGCCAAAGTTTCGGTTATTAGCTTTGGGACACCCGTTTCGATCGAGGAAATTTGACCAAAACGAATCTATTCGAATAATTTAAAACCATTCATTATAACTTACTAAAATAGGTACATAAAAATGGAATTTAGTGTCCTTTATTTTTCATTTCAACGAAGCTTTCGTCATCTTCCTCATGGGCAGGGTAATAGAAATTTAATTTATAGTATTATAATCTCTATATATATGTGTAAGCGTTCCATCTGATAAAATATGTCTAAAACATTATAAACAGCGTACCTATCAAAAATCTTTGAAAATACCTAGTAATATTGTTACAAAACGCCTGCATTCCATTAGAAGCTGGTTTTATTAATAACTCTGTGTTATCAAGGTATTACTGCGATATTGCGTTCCTGTGAGAAGGAAGTGAGCATAACATTAAGGTATTATTAAAGAATAATTCTGACGGGGAGCTCCTACTGGTTTCCTGTTTATAAGTGCCTCATTAGATACTCACACTGGCATACTCTCGTGCATTAAATAATATATTTATGTCGTAAGTGTAAAAGTTTGAACATGACAACTTTGTCATGTCATAATAGCATACGAATGATTACATATCAATGACTTATATACTAGAAATATAATTGTAGTTATGCTACGTTGAGGGTATACAGTCAAATAGGGCAAATAAACAGTAAACACATATAGGTTACTACGCCATCAAATAAGCTTGCCTTGACTATGTATGTTTATAGAGATTTCACTGCGCAAGGGCTATATACGAACACTGAAAACTTAGAAAAAATAAGAAATAATTAAAATAGGATATTTTTTTTCACGGTTCGCATTAAAAAGGCATTTCTGCCTTTTTTACGTCGTCCAAATGACGCCATGTGGTTAATGATTATCACACTCATTGTGTCAGCGAATAACAGTTATGGAATAATTGTATAGATATAACACATACCGATGATATCCCTCTTTGAATACGTTTTGCCAACGTTTTGTATAGGACTTTTCTAATTACAAATCAGTATCACTCTAAAACAAGTTGTTTAGGTTAAAAGAAGGTAGGTAGAAAGAAATATTAGAGGTAAATCAGTAGCTTTAAAGAACTTTTTCAATTTATATTTAAGCGGATAGTTTAAGTATCATTAGAGTGTTTTCAGTACCTCAACTGTAATATTACTTTTGAGTACTAAATAAAGACCAATGGGCTGCAGAAGATCGTAAGCCTTGGTTGTAAATTTCAAATTTATGTTAGATTCAGTAAAAAAAAATATTGAACCAAATTGAGAATATCTACTTTCGCAAAAAGAATTTTATTAATTTTTCATTCAAAAAAAGATTTACACCAATCTATAATATAACACCTATATATAATAACCTTCTCATTTTCCGCAGCCTGTTAAAAAGTGCCTATAAATCCTTGTACAACAAATAGGAAACTTAAAATTAGCAAAGCAAAAATTTAGTTATTTAGAGATACCTACACATTAGATACGTACACGTATATAAGTATGTGTTTTTACATAATACTTATTACATTGTAAGGATGATTGAGCCATTAAGTTAATTTCTCAAACATGAAGTATTCTAAGAGTAAGCAGTTATTATTTATTTCATTATAGACATTATAATTTGAGTTTGTTATGCCGTTATCACTTTTTTTGACTTGGGTGATTGGTAGCGTTGTCATTTGATTTGTGTGTGCAAATATACCGAATAAATAAACAATTCAGACTTCAGACACCTTACACAGTAGAACTAAGCTCGTGGTAGTAACAACGTTGTTCCGACAGCTGAGACGAATTACCTATCTTCTTCACTGCAGGGAATTGTACTTGGCTCTAAATTTACGGATACTGTTAGAATAGTTTTCTTATAATTTGAATTTCGATATTCTAGTAAAAAAAAGTTAAGCATAAGTCTCTGAACCAAGCCAGTTTTTTTAATTACTCCGAATGGAAACATGACAGAAAATAAAGTGACTATTTTTGTTTTAATGCGGTAATATTTGTTATTAGCAGTTTTATTTATGCGATTTATTAAAGGGAATGCTTAAGGCTTAGGTTAGGTATGTTACATCATGCTAGTTGCATCCAGATGGCTAATGGTCAGAGCAGGACCAGCTCGACGAGATACATTCCATGGTAGGCTTCGTGCATAACAGTCGGGTTTTAGCGGATTATTTTATGTGGATTATTCAAAATAATTCTATGCGTTTAGAAACTCGATTATATAATTTAGGTTTAAATGCGTTATCGAACACATTCAAACTATAACACAGCCAGTACGCACATCTGGTAAATAATGAATGCAACAGAGTTCCGAGTTCCGTCGAGTTATCGGTTGGTTTTTATAAAATAAAAGGGCAAAAGCAAAGTTGATGTCCCTTGAAATTTTAAGCGTCAAAATTGTCCCGTTTTAATTCATTAATATTGGCCTGTTAATATATCTCAACTATAAGATGAGTACTTATTTACAACTATAAGATGAGTACTTACTTAAAAGAAAAATTTAGCTTCTCTATGTAGAGGTAGAAAAGGTAAATTGTAGTAAATAGTGCATGAATATTTTATAGACACTAGTACATACAGCATCGTCTGCTTTAAGACTATCAGTTTATGTGGCATAGATTTCGCTCTTCTAAAATGGATTTGGGGTTTGGTAAAAATTGGGTTTGGATAGTATCTAAATGAGCTTCTAATACGATTGCGGGTATCAAGATTTTATAGATACATACTCATCTTGAAAAGTTCTTTTAATGAACTATTAAGGTACATTCGTTCGTTGACGTATTCATAATGTAAATTAACTACGTTGTTTCATGGTAATGATAGTGTATCATTTAGACGCACGACATTGTACAGAATTCAAAATAGCTGTAGTTAATAATTTGTATACAAGTTTTGACGGTGACTTTAGCTAGCAAACATAAATTCTTGTGTATAACGAATGTACCGTGGCATTTTACGGACAACACAAAAGGGAGACAGCGACATTAGTCAAGCGGGCGGGCAATTTCGCAGGCCTCATCGGTCGTGCAGCTTACGCGACGACGATGAACTTGTGATAAACCACGCCGAGCTTCGCGCAACTTCCGCACACATTCGCTTTTAATCATTTACAAGCTTTTTGCCCGTCAAAACCATTGTGTAAATACTGAGCGAGTTAGAGCGAGGTATCTAATTGGTGGCAGATACACACTGCTACGTGATACGTCATAGCTGCCATTTTGAAAAAAATAACTAAATTCTACACAATTTTAAAAGTATAAACTCTATATAATTTTAAATGAAATTATTGCACAATTATTTCATAATTATTGCATTCGTGAAAGTTTTTTTTTCTATTTTGTCTGCGGTAACGTAGAAAAGGGTTCTGGCTGTAAAAATGATGTTATAAAGGTACAAATATAGCTATTACTTTATTTTACTGGTCAATAAAATACCACATGGTGTTAAGAATGAGCTTTAAAGTCTCTATTTTTATGTAGTCTGGTGTACGCTTTTACGGTCACATTCTTTAAATAGACACAAGGAATGGAGGACTTCAACGCGAACCACGGTAATTGCGCCCGGTAAAAGAAGGAGCGGTCAGACAATTATAAAAGTGTAGGCAATAGCGAGATGCAGTGAGTCATGTGCGTAAAGGTCGGAGGATGAGCAGGTAGGTAATAGTCGGCGGTTAGCGAGCGCAAGAGGGCAGAGCGTACAGGGCGATTATTTACATAATCGCGGGGGCCGGGCGGCCTTGGCGCATCTCTTAGCATTTCTTCTCATCTTTTATCTTTAATAACCATTATGCACATTTGAAGCACACATTGCGATGTAAAATGTTTCAAGCGAGCGAGTCCGAGTCTGATGACGGCGATGACTTGCACGCATGGCGGACGTGTCGTTGACCGTCATCCGTCTGTTGCAATGATGCAAGAATAAGCGTGAACTATTCGCATTGCGATGTGATTGTCTGTGCGCTGAGGAGACCGAGTACTGGAGCGAGGCGCGAGTGTAGTAGGGCGGTGCGTACAATGGCCGATGTAGAGGCGCAGGCGGAGCGGCATAGCGGCGGCCCGTGCGCGGCATTATCGCCGCGCGCGACCCGATATTATGAAAGGCCTGCACTCACTGCCATCGTAATTCATTAGCTGACTCTGTACGCCTCGTATTATTTATGGTCGCTTTGGTTTCGTCCAAGAATATTCTCAGCATTGCAGCATACCCCTAATGGATATACGAGTGCGGAATAATAAGGACATCTGAATAGAACTCCCGAGGTCAAGGTTATTAAGCTACGCATTGCCTTTTATAGTTTATTTTAATTTGTTGTCAGACCCGCTGGTTTCTTTTAGAGAATTTATTTATACGACTTATGGGATTATTAACTCGTCCGGCAATTTTACAGTCGTAGAATGATTTCTCAATTTGTATTTTGGCATCTTCCACAATAGAATAATGAGATATGTTTCTTTTCGTTGGTCCCGTTGGTGATTGGTTCGGTAACCTTGCTTAGAAGGATACCTATTATACTAAACGTGAATAAATTAATAATGGCTTCTAAGAAAAGTAATAACATTTAAATAATAATGGTTAGCCCGGGGATAGAGCAGAATGTGTCAGTTGCTATTTTAGGTCCTCGCTTCTTCGCCGTTTTGTTTGTGCCTCGCGAAATTCGCTACGCATTAAAAAATGTGTCTGTGTTAATGGAGTTTTTAGTTATTGTTATTTTGAGTTCCTACTTAGGCTATAGTTGTAATCATTATAGGTGACCCGAAAGGCAATAAAGCAACTATAACATTAACATAGTTTATCCAACTACAATATATTACCTACGTACACATTTTGTTATAAAAATTAGGGGGTAATTTGAAGATTTTTATACTATTTGGCTAGTACCTTTTATTTATTACAGTTTTTTGAGTTTTATTTTTAAGTATTTATGATTTATTGCGAATATCTCGTAAATTTAATTAATTTCACTGTCGGCGGTGGAGGCAAGGGTTTATTCAACGGCGTAAGTCCGCGGGAACCTGTAGCCTGGTTTCCCGGAAGGGTCTGTGTTAGTTTTTAATTGCGGACCGGTGGTGGCGACGTTCCCGTGGCCCGACATCGCTCATATCCAGCCCGAGCAACGCTTTAATAGCACGGTACAAGTTGAACACTGATCTCTACTCTACAACTTACGACATTTTCGATTATGTAATATAAGTACTTCAGCTATATTTGTTGGGAAACTTAACTTTAAAATGTCTACGACATTACCCGACGAGCATAGGGACTTTCGGGGCTCTAAGTGTTAGACAGAAAAAGTAAATTATACTTACTAACTTGTTTTAATTTGTTATTTTGGGACAGTTGTGATGAGAATATTAAATTAGTGGTAAATGAGTGCATTTATAGGCAAACTTAACTTAACTTAATATGCGATTAGCACAATTTGTGCGTTTCTGAGGCTATGCATTGTACATGCCCGGTGCGCAGGTAATCCCTAGCGAATCCGGAAGCACAATGGGAGCCGCGATAATTTGTGCAATTGAGCTTTCTGCGCGGTAAGCCGCTGCCCGCGCTCTGCGCCTGGTGCGAACACCGCGCCAACGTTTTCCCAGCGAGCTTTTTCTATTACTTTTCCCCTCTGTGCATTATAATTCGACTCGTTTTTAGTGTTCCGTAGTCTAATGGTAAAAGCAGAACGTGATAATTTTGTCATGCGTACGTATTTTCGAACTTTTACTAATACTAAATGATAACAAAAAATCGTGACCACGCTTTTCTAAGTGTTTAAAAATGACATTTGGTTTTTTTGTGTTTATATTTGGAACTCTATTCCAATTTAACTGTTAAGACTTTATATATATTCTACTATAACTTTTACTGTAATTATTGTTAAGACGTAAAACTTTAAAAGCACTATAAAAAAGTTTTTATAGTGTCTTCTATAAAATATAAACTTATTTTTTACATAATTCCGTGATCGACAAACTCGTACAAGTAGGTACACGTTGATTCAATCCCGTTGATTCCTTATGTTACTTACCGTTAATTTCCAATTAATTTCCATTTTCAATTCCCGAAGAAATTGAACCTGTAGTTTAAAAAGGTAAAGTCTGGAATTTGCCGATAAGCCAATATTTTTTATAAGAAAATGTAATCCTCATTTGCAAAGGTCTCATTAACATACAAATACCGCATACAACACCTTTTGATTCGTCGAATAGAAAATAATATACCAAAGAAAGTAGCGATGCGGTGGAATCTATTGTTACTGCGAATGATTTAATGCGATAGGTTGTTGTACTTTAATAGATGAAGAAGGGTGATGCGTACAATTCTTATATCTACTAGATCATAATTTCGGGCGTTTAACGCATAATGTCATTTCCTTAAAATGTCCTATCTCAATGTATTATTGTATGTGTCCTGTCATTTGACAGGACTTTTTCTCAAAATGTTCTTTCTCATTAATTTAACTTATGAACCGTGAGGCAAGTTTTCAGCGAATCACAAAATAATGTGTCACGATAGAATGGTGGCTGTGTGGATGCCGGCTAATACATGAGGCGACCATCGTAGTCTTGAAGAGTAGCAACGCATCTGTAATCGACCCCAGATAGGACTCCTGTTCGCTATGGAGTCGGTTACAAATGTGTATAGGCGGCAGTGACCGACACACAGGCGACACTTACCATCAGGCTAGTTCACTAGTTCAATATAAAAAATCCTTTACTCAAAATGCCATTTCTCGTTTCTCATCATGGCCTTAGCCTTAAAATGTCCTTTCTTCTCATTATGTAATTTTCTCAAAATATTTATCTCTCTTTTCTTATTATTTTTTTCCTTTGTTAAGCTTGATAAACAATTGATTGATCCTCGAACTGTTGAACTTCACTCGCTCTAACTGATCAGCGATAGTTAGGTTGTTGATGGGTTCGCGTCTTCAACAGGCAGATTCTGGCAGGACATATTGAGAAAGATACATTCTGAGAAAAAGACATTATGAGAAGGGACATTGTAAGAAAACGACTTTAAGGCAAAACAACATTTTAAGAAAAAAAGATTCTGAGGAATGATATTAAATAAATAACTCGAAAGGACATTTTGAGAAAACATAAGACGAGCTTAGGACAATTCAAGACTATTGATTGACGGTATCCACAAAATATTTACATGAGTTAAGTGGTTTGAAGTAATGTCTGCCCTAACCCTTTTGATTTACTACAGCTTGGCACATCTGATGGAACTACCATAATCCCAAGAAGTTGCAGTATATTTGTTATCGACTTCAGACTGGAGAAGGACCACTGTCCTATATAGTATAGGTTGCAAGTGTCTATAAGTGTAAGCGGCAGAGACAACTTACTATCAGGTAGACTACATGTTTGTAGTCTACCTGATAGTAAGTTGTCTTGATGTAATATCATAAAAAATAACTTATATTAGTATTGTTTACAAAAATAAGTCCGTTATGCCACACACGAGGCTTTCGATATGATTTAAGTTGTAAACATACGATTTTCATAAGTTGCGGGGACATACGTGATGAACTATTCATGACTACTACTTGTAATAGATAGGTACTGCTATTACTACTTATACTACAATCACTACTTACGAGCAATTATTGGAAATAAATATTAAATTTTTATATGACACTGTACTTACATGTGCAACGAGTAATAATTTAATATGCGAATTAAATATGTTTGTAAATGGAGTCCCTGTTACAAAAGAAATAAAATATTGGTTCTTAGGAATCAGTCATCAACCCATTATTGTCCTACTGCTGGGCTCGGGTCTTCTCTCAGAATGAGAAGGATTAGGCCATAGTCTACTGCACTATACAATTGCGTATTGGTAGACTTCACTTACCTTTTGAGAATTTTTTTTTAATAACTCTCGGGTATGTAGGTTTCCTCGCGATGTTTTCCTTCGCCGTATAGCAAGTGATAATTACTTCGTAATGCGCAAGATTTAGAAAAGTCAGAGGTGCGTGCCTGGTGCCTGGGATTTGAAACTGAACCCACCGGAGCGAGACCGCAATTTTTAACCAATAGGCTATCACTGCTTATTATTTATACGTGTATAGGCAGGCAATGTCAGCTGTTTGTAGAAAAGACTGTTTAATACATGCAAGTGCAACTATTAAACAAAAAGTCCAAACCTTACTTCAGTGACGCTCAAAATTGTGCTCGCTTTAAATAAGTTTTTACTTAGAATGCAAAGTGCCACAAAAAATGTATGCAATGAATTTTTAAATTATGTTCCTACGCAAATTGGAGCAGTAAAGCTCTTTAACCCAGATTTTTAAGTAATATGACCTGGAATGACCTAGGAAATTTTCTTGTCGTTTCTTGAAGATTTACTACTATGCAGGTATTATTTACATTTAGATGGTACGGAATTCAAAAAACGAATGAAATTGGTAGATGCGCATAACAAAGCTTGACACAGAAACGCATTTTTTATAGGTGTATCATACCTATTATTCTACCGTGAAAAATTTTTTGTGGTGGAAAGTGTGCATGCCGGCTAATACGTAAGACGATTATATTGATCTTCAGATGTAGCAACGCATCTGTGATCATCTTCAGATGCTATATCCCTATCCCCCTATGCTATATCGATTAACACAATATCAAAGATCATAACATCGAACACATTGCATCGATAGGTTATTATATCGATTTTTCATGACAGATAGAATTTCTGTTCTGTATGGAGTTGGTTACAGATGTCTATGGGCGGCAGTGACCATTCACCATTAGGTGGCCTGCATGCATGCTTATTTGCTTTAAGCCTAACGAAGAAACAGGCTGACCAGATGGTAAGTGGTCACCACCGCCTATGCATATTTGCAACGCCAGAGAAGTCGTCAATGCTACGTCGACTTTGAAGGAGTGTCCTCTTCGCCTTTTTTGATGACCCCATATCTGTCTGGCCCTGTTATATTCACAAAGAAGACCACTATCGCCATATTGTAAGCTCAACACAAACATTGAAATTACAAGCGAAAAACCTAACAAAACGTCTTATTAATAAGAACGAAAAACAATTTATTTCTGCGTCATTTCGTTATAAATCTTATCCTGGATCGGGGTTCCAACGGTTCATTTGAGGTGGAAATGAAATAAAACTTCACAAATCACGCGTGAAATTGACTTCGATCCGTTGCTAAAGTCATTGTTCGCTGGGAAGTGCCTGCCAGGCTTCCAGCTGTACTACAAATCGGTACACCATCTATTGGCACTCCATTACCAGTTTTCTGTCTGCGCTAGAAATTTCTCATACAGCTAAAGATAAAGTTTGTGTTGTATACGTTTTAAGTTTGTTTCAGTTTAATCTGTCAGATTCAGATACAGAGTCGATACAGAGTCGATAGGATATTCGTCCTGCTACAATCATAACTTTTTCTTTAAAATTAAACATTTTATCTCATTCTAGTTACTTTGGGTAATTTCGTTTAAAAGAGCTACGTATCAAGATAGCTTTATAGGCCAAGATAGCACAGACAAGCATACAGCATATTATGGTTAAACTTTAAACAGTTTACGTTGGGGGTAAATATGAAAACGCAATATATAGCATTATCAGTAAATTAGAAAAGATCGCCTAATTTAAAAGTGAACGCCCCTTCTGAAAGTTTAAGTTTACAAAAAAAATACTCACATAAGTGTTTCAATTTTTTTAACACATTAAAAGCGAATGAGCGTTTAGTTTTGAAGTAGATGATTTCTAAGATTTTCTTCATAAGAATTGTCAAAGCACAAGATATTGTATTCATGTGCCAAGGCTCCTTATTAATGTCTTCATTGGGATTGAAAATAAAAGAACGTAAAAGTAATGGGTATGTTTACATCACTTCCACGTAAAACATTATCCAACGATTCCTTTTTACTTAATTCTCGACGCAAAAGCTTCAGACAGAAGCTTTTACGTACCAGATAATAATAAAATCTAGGTTTTTAACTGTAGACTTTAAAACAACTCAGCGCGTTTTATTTTTGCTAGTTAGTTTATTGATCGCACAATGGCTTTGTGACGTATCTGAATTATTTTACGCGTTACCGACCGTACAAAAAGTTAAAAGCATACATAATTCAAAAGGCAGGGGCGGCAGCCGGTTTGGGCTGAAAATGTCGTCAAGTTTCACGTTTTCAGCAAGATGACGCCCCCGAGCCTCATTTATCAACCAAATAATAATTAATTGAAATTATACTGTCACTTTCATGTTATGAACACACGGTCTGGGTTTCCGGCTTAGGCTATTATTATGCTTTAAATCTTAAGAATATTTAGCCATTAATATCTACTTAATGTATGAATGAATTATATTTTAAATAGTATTTTAGAGGACTTCTTTATTATATTATTATCATTACAGCATTAACTAACTAAAAATATATGTAAGATATACGTCTTTCAAAATCCCTAATTTATTATTTTATATCATCATCATTGTATATCATTTATATATTGTTTTTGAAAAATATGTATATAGTTAGTAATTTAATGAATATGTTTTTGTCAAAAAAAAAGACGAAAATCGTTTTATATCTTTGAGATCTGGAATTTAATGTAAGTAATACTTATTTTTAACAGTCACATCCCATATCAGATTAAACATTAGATACTTACAATATAATAAAACCGGTACTGTTCAAAAATATTCTTAAATTTTTTTGCAGTGTTTAGATAAATTTACATCTTCTAGTCCGTAGATTAAATCAGTAGCATCGATTGCGATGTAGAGCGGAACGGCACTGCCTTGCTTAGCTGCGTAGTCATTTCCATTTTATTCCTGACACGTCCGGTTATGCAAATCGACACCGCATCTAGTGCATCGTGTGAGACCACACGTTAAAGTCTGGCTCAGCTAGCTCTAACTAGAGATCGCTTTACACTAAACGAACTTGAAGCTACCCAGTTTCTTGAGCATTTTGTTGCAATTTGTAGCATTGCAATATGTTCTTAATCCTATGTTAAACTATGTGTATTTGTTACTTAATCACGCATTAAGGCCTCGACGGATTTTGATAAAAAAAACTGAGAGTTCATAACCTGAATTAAAACAAGAAATACTCGGTAACTTAACTGATCTGTGAGATAATTTAACACCGTTTGTTTAAATTATCGCAAACGAAAATTAGTATGTAACATTTAAAAATAGAAGACTATGAAAACTAAAAGGTATTTTGCTTTGGAAAAATACAGTAGGAAACTTTATAGTATACAACACTCGTTTCAGATATTTATGCATTAGAAGATTTCTAAATAATCCTAAGATTGCTTATATCCACGTAGCAGATACAACCAACTTATTTTAATAAATGGAAATAGGTATCTATGACTCGCATTTCGATCTGCCTGACCTCATTATGTGGGTCTAGGGCAACATTTGCATTATGAACTGCGTTAGTGTCGTCGTTAAATAAACCACCGGAGTTTTTAATGACTCTTCTTGCAGCGATAACAGACACTTGAACGGCTCTTTATTACATAAAATTGAAGGTTAAATCAGATTGAGATTTATAAATACATCATTTTATCTATTCTTTTCTTTCTTTGCGTTGGCTCAGAAGATAGATTATTCCTTTTTATTGGTAGCGGTGCCACATGTGAAGATCTAATGATATACTTGTATTTACTGACGATTCAGAAGGTACTGTTTCTGGTTTAAGCTTGGCAAAGAGGCAAGCGGGCTACCTGATGGTAAGTAGTCACTGCCGACTATGAACATTTTCAACACAAGAATAGTCGCCAATGCAACGCAAAGTTTGAAGGAAGAGGTGCGAAATTAGACGATCTATAACTAGCCCTAATTTTAAGGGTGTGTTTAAAGTAGTGATGAAGCGAAACTTACACGAGGCTTAAGTTGAAACCTAGCGCTTAGCTAGGCTTCAGGACTTATGTCCTAAGGTCGTTGACAGTTTAATGGCAAGGGCAGCAGAAACCACTTACGTAACATCAGATGGGTTGCAGTAGCGTTGTAGTAGCTTATTGTTTACCAGGCTAGGATTCGATCACGTTAAATTTTATACAGGAAATTAAATTCTAAAAATAGTATTTATTTTATTGACAAGCCAAATGAAGAAGCAGGCGAGATATGTGATAGCAAGTGGTCCCCGCCGCCTATGAACATTTGCTACACCAGAGGAGTAGCCAATGCTAAGCCGTATTTGAAGGGAATAGGTGAGAAGAGAGACTGGCTCTAAGTACTACCGGAACACGACAAGTCGCTATTGACGGAAGACTCCGGCCTGAGGGTGGTCGCTAGCCAGTCAGGTCACACGATGGGACCTTACCACCAGTTTTTTATTATATCTAAGGAATTTACATATCCTACTAAGTAAGTCAACGCCTCCTGTAACTTTATTTGACCATTGCCCATTTGGATTTACGAAACTCTTTTATTCATGTCGGCAGGCCGAGTTAATATGCCGGATCATATAACAGTAATTTTTCCATCCCTTGGGAACAGTTATATTTCTGAATATAGCCTTTTTGTACCACTGACATTGTATGTACAAAAATCGGTTGAGAAGTTAGGCCCAACGGATGTACTAGATATAGTTATTTCTATTAAAATAATGATATACATCTAATTAAGAAACTGCTGCAGTATACTAACAACTTTTCGTGTATAGGTGAGAACGACGTTAGAGGATTAAGTTTGAATTGGCACGTAGTGAGCAAATTGCAAATTAACGCGCTGTGTACGTAGTAGTGTAGTGTAAATAATTCGTAGCCTTAAAAGCAGTTAATTAGTGTGGGAGGGGCTTTTAGCGTGCCCAGTAGGGAGTAACAGAGCGGCATCTCTTATGGTCAATCAAGTATCAGACTTCTGCTTTATAGCGTTTGTATTTCTTAGTGTGTGCACTTTTCGCCTTTAAGCACAATATATAAAGCCTAATTACATGAATATTAATTCTCATACCAACGCAACTCACTAGCGGGCATGGGACGGGGTAAAAATCCACGCTTGTGATTGGTCGTCATACAATCGATTAATCACAAGCTACGATACGTGCACTATTCCTCGTAATGACAAAGATTATTTTTTAGACTATTTTTCGTGCGAGGGGAAAGGCTTCATAGTCTTTTCCTTTAAGGGTGTGAAAAAGCGATTATGTCGTAACGAAGTATTCAATGTTTTTCCTCATGTAACAACGCATCCCCGAGGAATAAGATTATTTATGATCGGCTATAGCACAACCTGCCTATTTGGATTATATCTAAGAACATCATACTATCAAGGCCCCGGTAGTAATGTCCCCATCATATCACCGATGCGGTTAGTTTCCATCCTCAGGCCGGAGTCTACCGTTAGGGCCAACTTGTAGTGTTCGCGTAGTACGCCTGAGTGCTAGATTTCCTTTTCCCATCCTTCCCATCTCGTCTCTGTATTTATCTTCAGGCCCTGTAGGTTATTTAAATGCGTAAAGATCTGTACCTTGTCCCGAAGGGCGTGGACTTGTATCATAAATCCCAATTTTCAATTCAAAGCTGGTGTTGGCGTCTTCTCTGGTTGCAAATGTCCATAGGCGGCGGTGACTACTTATTATCAGGTATATCGCCTAAGCTTATGTATACCAAGAAAAAATACAGTACCTATGCGAAGATTGAATCCTACATGAACCGCGAAGTTACGAAAATGGATGAAAGGGATTTTTTCAGGGCTAATAAGATGTATGGCCCACGAATGCAAAAAATAACCTCGATCCTTTGCCCCACGTGTTAACAACAGACATATTTTCTTGTTTATATTTTTATTATCTCTTCAATTTCACGGGTCCACGATGTTATTATTGTAATGGGTATTTAGACAAAATAAGGAAAACGCAAAGTGGACGTTTAAACGTAATAACAGTTTAGGTGTTCGGGAATGAGGATTGTCTCGAATGTTTTCATCTAAATACAAGGAAACTCGTAGTAGAACGTCCGGTATGGCAAAATGGAGCTTTACTTCCAGGGCTCGCAATTAACAAGTGTAGCTGAGTTAAAATTGTTTGCTTAATAAATCAAATAATAGTACCATAGGTTCTTTACACTGTACTTGGTACAGTAACATATGCTATATGTAGGTAGATATATCATGCATCCGAGAATAAATATAATATACAACTTTAAATCGATCAGCCTTGTAGTAGTTGTTTCATTTAATCAATAAGAGTTTGTGATTTTCAAATGGCTCAACTTAGTTGTCTTGAAATTGTCTTGAATCATAGCTTAGAACATTCTAGATTGAAATTTCCCTCGAAAAAAATTAAGATTTAAATCGGTTCTTTCGATTGCGAGATAAGTTCTGTAAACAGAAATACATATAGATATACATGTCAACCTTAAACAAATCTCTTTTTTGTCAAAAATTACATACTTTACTACTTGCGTTAAAGTTAATTATTTCTTTAATTACTTTGAAGTTATTTCTGTAAAATGTTAATGAAAAGCGTTGGTACAATCAGCCACAGTTTAATACAGATTATAATCTAAAGAAATCTTTTTTTCCAGAAAAACCTCGTACATATCATAGCCGTGAAACCAGTTTTCGCTATACTTTAATAGTTTACAAAAGGCATTGCTGTTTTAAATGGTATACCGATGCTTTTTCGAAAGAAAGGAAGAAAAATGATTTATTCGAAATGAATTAAAACTCATCTCATTAACAGTCTCATCAAAAACCCCACATCCGCGTACTTATTAAAGTGTTTTAAAATCTCAAATTGAAATCGGCTAAATAATTTTCTTGCTATTATAAAATGAGAGTCGTTCATAACCTCTAGTACAGTTTTAGCGTAAATTGATAAGTACGGAACTATAGTTTTTTCAATCTTGTGACTTGACTGGCTAGCGATCACCCTCAGGCCAGAGTCTACCGTCAATAGCGACTTGTCGTTCCGGTAGTGCGCGTGAGAGCCAGAGCCCCCCTTTCCACCCAACCCATCCTTCCTAACCCATCCCATCACTTATCCCTTAGAGCCGACGAGCATTGGCGACTCCTCTGGTGTTGTAAATGTTCATAGGCCGCGATAACTATTAGAT
>DWNK01000102.1:0-15060 GCA_018250315.1 Hyalothyrus neleus pemphigargyra | reverse complement strand
CTGCGGACCGTCGCTACACGTATTGACACTCTGTCTTATAATTTTATAGTGTAAACAGTGTAACGATTTAAGCGAATTGTATGACGAGGCTAGGAGACAATCGATAATAGAGTTGATGCATCGGCAATCATCGTTGGTTGTTGATTCTTTTATGATTTTTAAGTACGCAACCGCAGAAAAAGCAAAGCATGCGTCCATCCGATGTCGCCCGATGTCAGCAATTTATACTATTAGTAGGTTGTAGTCTTAGTATGAGTTGCAAGTTGCAATCGAAAAGTAGGTACTCGAATTACTATTTGGTATTTACATTTGAATCGAGTTTTAATGGTTTGGATCTCGTTGATCGAATCCACGACTCTCTCAGCTCTCAGCTGATCAAATGGTCAAAACCAAAGATCGGTTTCTTCTTTTGATTGATAATCATATTAAGGTGAGTATAGGAGTACTACCAGAAGACCGTCAAAGATGCGTTACCACTGAGAATCAAGATACAACCGCGATTAGCCTGCTTCCTGTTTTTTTATCTTAGTTCTACAGCAACAAAGTATATGAGTATGTGACTCGCTTCAGATAGAATTCACTAAAAACTTGGATTACATTCACTCGCTTGCTAAATAAAAAATCTAGGTATAGGACTAGTTATAGGGCTTTATATAACCTGCCTAGTACATTAGTATCATATTCCGCACGCTTCACATTCACATTTAACGCGAGTGTGTCGGTAATCGCTGATCCACGCTCGCTGGCTTAAGGGGAAGCTTCATCGGTTACGGATCTTCTTCCGAATTAAAGATATAATTAACAGTTAATCAACTTAACTTTAACTAACAGTTTGTGATGTTTAACTAACCCGTTAGTTGTTGGCAGTGTTTGTTTCTTTCAATTAAGGGAAAGACCATAAACTTATAACATATACGTCTTATGTTTAAAAAACTTAATTACGAACGTTTTACAATCGTATACTAACGTACATTTACCGTACATGTATTTATCACAGATATGATTTTTGGGATATCATATAGTTTCCGGTACATCATTCCTTTACTGTGTCCGTTCTTTTCTTGTTTCCGTTCTTTTTAAATTACCTAAGATAAAGTGAGGAAAAATATAAGTGACCCATAATTTCTCAAACATTTATACTAGCAAAATACACAATTTTTCCTTCACGTTTCTTTACGTTCCTTTTGAATTTCATCACTTCCCCTTAACGACCGTTTTCGAACATCGTCGTATTATTGCGGAGTACATCATACAACGACGTTCACTCGGTCTTTGATCTGTCATCCAAGCTGAAATGGCACTTAACTTACACAATTTAGGGTTTAGTTTCCGCTGACGTACCAATAATCGCTTGGTCTGTATCAATTCGATTTCACTCTGCTAGCCAACAAACCGATTTGAGACTTATGTCACAGGCTTAAAGTTTGTTTTATATTGTATTTTATTAAGCCACATATCGGAGATGGCTAGGAACCATCAAGCAAATTTTAATCTTATATCGAAAGATATAAAGTTTATTCCACATTCGCTTATGGTAGACAGGTTACCGTGTATATTTGACCTGCGATATAATTGGAGGAAAATGGATTAGTCTATACAAAGTGAACGGAAATCAATACAAATGGTTGTCATAAGTTAATACAAATCTATATTAAAGCTTTAAATACAAAACTCAAACGTTTTTTAAAAAAAACCGCCAACAAAAAATATATGTGGTGCGCTCCTTTGTATAAAACTGATTTGAACTAAAATCAAGAAAAACACGTTGAAAAGTAAATTCGTTCAGATTACCCTACACAAATTTATATCGGTAACGTGTGTTCAACATTTGCGTTTATTTAATTACAGGCAGTGTAATTTTACGACTTTTTTTGCTTTTATATGTTGACTATAGATTAATTGTTTCAAATAAAGTACGCAACAAACTGTGAGGGCGAGCAAAAGTCAATATTTTTTATACATACTAATATAACATAATCAAAAGCTTTTCTTTTAAAGTAGTCATAATGATGCTGAAGATGAAAAACTCTCGACTATACTAAATATTGTAATTTCAAACTTCTCTTTTAAAAATATATTTTGTCATCAACCCATTACTGTCCCACTGCTGGGCTCGGGTCTCCTCCTAAAATGAGAAGGATTAGGCCATAGTCTACTGCGCTGCCCAAGTGCGTAAGGGTAGATTTCACATACCTATTTGAGAACTTTTTTTTAAGAATTCTAAACTTTTTTTTAAGGCATGTAGGTTTCCTGGCGATGTTTTCCTTCACCGTATAGGAAGTGATATTAACTTTGTAATGCGCACATGATTTAGAAATCTGTACCTATTTGCCTGTCTGTACTGGAAATATGGAGGACTGTGATTTTACCAGAGAATATGTATTTTTACCGGTTGTCATTCGAAAGGCTCTATTCTACAATAAACTACTTTGAGTGGCAGCCCTAGTCTATACAGGGTGCTTTGAAATGGCTACAAATAGAGCAGAGACAATCCTGCTTCCCCGTATCAGGTTAACGGACGGCAAAAAGTTTATCTTTTATTTGCACGATCTATTTTAACAAACAGAGATGATTCGGTCGTTTTGTACTTTTTGTTTTAGGTTTTTATATGTATCTCTTTCATGTGTCTTGTAAGGTTGGACGCCAATTACTAGAATACTCTACTATCCGTGTAGATTGTACCACAATAGTCGCCATAGAGGTATGCCGCGCAAATTCGTTTCGAGTCCAGAATCTCGCGGGTTCGAGTCCACACCTGTCAGAAACATAAATTATAAATTTAAATGTAGTTTCTTGATCTGATTGTTTGGGTTATTTTCTTTGTGTTTTCAGAGCACCCACCAAACAAGGAATTATAATTGAAGACTGAAAGTGTAGAATTCTTTTGAATAAAGGTATTAAGAGTTCAGTAAATGAATATCATTCTCCGATGCTGATGCGGGTGATGAAATCCAAAGCATGAAAGGAACCCGTTGCCAGG
The DNA here is from genome assembly GCA_018250315.1 of Hyalothyrus neleus pemphigargyra. Classification (NCBI taxonomy): domain Eukaryota; kingdom Metazoa; phylum Arthropoda; class Insecta; order Lepidoptera; family Hesperiidae; genus Hyalothyrus; species Hyalothyrus neleus. Next base: position 12,080 of record DWNK01000102.1, on the reverse strand, counting down.
AGTGAAACAGTAATATATTAATGATGAAAAGTTCAACGTGGCTTCAATTAATTTCTCGTAGTACATTTTATTCATAATTATTAATAATTTGTTCAAAGAATAAAAATTATTATATATTATCCGAGCGCATGACGTAGTGGTCCAAAGGTCCCATACACTAAAATAACCAATAATTTATCTACACAAAACGCATATAATTTTACGTTCTGTACAATGTCTCTTTAATAACTTTACAATTTAATAGCTATAAACGATGTCGCATTTATAATTTCGAGGTACAGTCGCGAAGATAAACATAACAAGGATCTGTTCATTTACATTTATTTTATCAACCAAAATCCAATTTATTACCAGATAATCAATATAACATATTCTACATGATAAATGAAAGATTAGTAAGCAGATATCAGACTGAAAATCCAAGTCAATATTTTGCTGAGTCCGGTCCTTTTTAGAGCTCCGTACCCAAAGAGTGCTAACGGAACTCTATTACTAAGACTGATGTTTCCTTCTGTCTGTCACAGAGCTCTATCTTACGAACTGTAATAAGTAGAGACTTAATTTTTCTTTACATTTTGCATATTGTGGCTGATATTGTGGCTATAACAACCAATAATAAATATAAAGCCATAACATGAAAGTAATGTTATATATTCGTGTAGTGAAATGTTACGAGAAACGGATGTTGTGCCACTATCTAATATAGTTATAGCACCTATATTTGCACATGGGCACTGTTTTTATGACCTTGGACCTATTAATAGTTTTAAATATATGAGCTGATTAATTGTAATTGGTTAAGGGATTTTAATAGCCCCACTGTTAAGCTCGAGGCCAATCCGCCGTGGCCCTGAGGAATCCCTGGAAAATCCAGCACCACCTATGTAGGGGATGACTTATTTTTGTAGTTACTTTGACTTTAAATTTAGAATTTTGTTTGGTCACTAATTAATTATGTTTAATTCTAATTAATTAATTCTGTTTGGTAATTAATAGTTTTGTAACACCAAAATAAATACAGAGTTACACGAAAGCTACTAGATTAAAGTTACGTTATACTTGGGCAGTGAAGCAAATGAAAAAGATCTTCATTCGCAAGCTCTGATATGCAACAGCAAAAAGATAATAGACCACAGAACACATAACGACGTTCATTTTCCTGGAACCTACAAATCAGTAGCAGAAAGAAATTTCTTCTCTTTTAGCGACATGTCTCACATACGAAGCGTAAGCGATAGACGACGCACGCTGTTCATTTGTGCTTCAATAACACAAAATCTTCTGGACCGATTTGGATGATATTTTATGGAAATTAAGAGTTACCTACCTATTAGACTTAAAATAATTAAAATCTAGAGTCCGATAAATAACTTGTATTATATTTTCTTTGGACTTTTTTGAATATTTTTTCTCAAGAAAATAATATGATCAAGACTTTAAATTCCTTCAGATTTTTCGGACCCACGATTGAATACAGGCCAATTCCAACCTAACTTTCGATGTTCTGAGTCGATCCTGTGCTCTTGTCATCGGTTTGCCGCTGTCTTCTTTAGGTTTAAAGCAACCTATGCTCCTTAGAATATTAACACAGGATATTAAGACCGTAACTAAACACATTCATGATAGATTTCTTTATTTCTTTAGATTTTTGTGAACAATAATATGCCTACTACAGTTTGGAATATAATTCGCCATGGAGAATAAGCGGAGAGAACAAGAAATCCCAATCCACTGCTCATAGAGGAACAAGATCCTAAACAGGAAAAGAAAACCCATTAGCACCGTTGCTTAGTAACATTTCCAACCCCAACTGTTGATCCCGAGCAAGACCCTCTCTCATTAACTCCCTTCCTTCCCCATGCTTCGTCTCGCTCGCTCGTTTGATGCTGAAAGAGAGGTAATATCGAGGTTCGCTAACTGGACCGTGATGAGCTCTGATTGCAATGAATTGCGTGTTTGTGAACGACTGACCGGACTAAGGATGAAATCTTACTATGAAAAAAAACATTATTAAAATAAGCTATTTTTTATTATCGGGTTTAAAAGGGTTGCATTTGACCACGATATCACTTGAAGATGTCTAGAATACTGTAGATATTTTTAACCTACTTTTTTTTTAATGCAAACTTTGTAACTTGATATATTAACAGTACTGCAAGACTTTCGTGTTCAAATTTGATGCCCTACAAGAAGATATTGGGCTTATGACTGCTCATAATCGGCTAATCAGAACTCTAAACATTGGAATATTAATATATCTTTAAATATATAGGCATTTAATACACAAACGACTTTCCTTACAGTAATTTTCTGAGAACAGTTACTTTTAACGCATTAAGTTAACGACAATCACTTACGCGCATACATGTACGCGCGAATGGCTCCATTGAATACGAAAGGCCACTTGAGGACATTATTATTTTATTGCGAGGAAACAAAGAAACCAATAAAACTCCCGCCCTCCGATAGCCGCGTTGTTATAGTCTATGGCAGCCCTGGATAAAGTGGTTGCTACGATTAGGGTTGTCACTTAAAATTAACAAGAATAACATTTATTCATTGTGAAATTTGTAATGGTTTTCCAGTTTTCTTTAAAATTATACTTTTAGTATAGAAGTATCCTCCATTGCAGCATTAAAATATGTTGAGTAGTTTCCGAAATCATGGTATTTTTTAGGTATGTAAATGAGATATGAGTAAGTGCGTGTCAACGTTTACCTACTACTACGGATACAATATTTATGCACAGGTACACAATACTTTTTTTAATAAACAACATTTAGATTATCAATTAGACACTATGAAAAGCCAAGGTATTTTCGCGTTTTCTAAACCCACAAAATAGCGCGTAACTAAAATAATACGATATTTTAAAAAACCTCCACGCTTGTCAAACAAATTGCTTTGATATGGACGTGACTGACTGACAGATTAGCGCCGATTGCGTCTAGTATAACTAGGGTGGGTTATACCGGCTCTATTTTCGCAGTTAAGCCACGAGTTATTTTTTTTAAGGGAGCTTTGCGTACCCTCATTACTATATAAATATCTTAGCGCTCACACTGTCGTTCAAACTCATAGAAATAGCAAAACCCAGCCCTGGTAACGAAGGACCTATTAAAACGGCCCGAACATTCAGAATAACTCTGATCGTAAACAATCGCTCCTCAAAGCCGACAGTTTTATTCCAACACTTTATGGCATCACCCGCCGCTTATTAAAGGACCAATTTAACCCATTATACTGTTCATAAAAGCGTACATCATCCTGTTTTGTTTCTGTCTCCCTCTAATGCACCAAAAAGCACATTTTTTGTCTCGCACCCCGACGATAGGGAATACGACGAATATGGTTTACGAGATTCCAAAGTGAAGGGAGTTGTATTTTCGAAATTGTTCGGGATGACAGAAAAAGTGATGTCACCCATTTTTCGGTATCGACAATCTGCATTATAATAATAAATAATAATATTGATACCTCAATCTCTCTTTGTTGACCGACTTCTAACTAGTAATTATTATCGACTGAATAGTAGACTTATTCAAATATAAAGCCATCAACCAAACATGTAGCTCGCTTTATATAACAATTAGGTATTTTAGATAAGGTACAATCTCTATCTTCTTAAACCTCACGTCACTTCTTGGTAGCACACTTTAAATAAATAATACATTTGCGTTAATGACGTTAGATTAAACCGAACTCGAAGCTTTTAAACCTCACACACAGATTTTAATTAACTGTCAAGTAATTTATCACTCGCAAACCAAACTGTAAATTTAGTTTAACTAACAAAAATAAATCATGCTAAATGCATTTAGAGCAGACATCTCATATAATTAATTATAATATGTTTAACAAATTCATTAGCCGATCGCTTTTAAGTTAGATCACATTAATTTTACATCGCTTGAATATACAAACTCATACGGAAGTACTTATTCATATCTCTCGCTGGCAATTAAGCTTCAGACGGGTTTGAAGTATTCAAAGCCCGTTTTAAACGAAACCATTAAGGCTAGCAATTATAAGAGTAAACATCGACTGACAAGTTCATACTCATCCCAGCACTAGCGCCTAAATAAGTGCTCAAGCGACCACTTAAAAATTGCAAATGAAAATCTTTAAAACAAGCAATTTGCAACCTTATCGCGAAGTAATAGAGTGGTTCGATTGAAGATTTGATGGTAAATGTAAGTTAGCTCACGTAAGTGGCCGATGAGTGCTCGAGGTGATTTTATTCGATTGTTTATTTGTGATTTGTTCCCTCGCGCGGCTCGAGCAGGAAATTAAGAGTTTGAGCGCAATTGTAGCATACAATTTAAATCGCATTACTTCATATATGGTAGGTACACTGTCACAGTTTGGGACTACATTGTTTAAACTAAGAGGCGACAATAAGGTACACTTCATGTTACGGGGAGGATCTTTAGAAAAGGTTTAATAAAAAAATATATTCAATGTGTCAAAGCTCCCAAATTGTATTCTTCGTTTATACTTAATCCTATATCAGAGTCGATAGCATCCCGTTGCAGGTTTCATACACCTTTCAAAGCACCGCGGTCAGCACTGAAAACTAATTGTGAAACAAAAAAAAGGAAATCAAGAGCCCTTATGATGCTTGCGCATTTATATTCTGACGTGTCTATATAAGCTACAACAATACATCCCAGATCAACTTTCATCAACAAATATTCTATTCTAATAAATCTGCGCCGTCACCAGTGCCTGAGACGGCCACAAATCTCACAAATCCAGAATATCCTTTATGTTGTTTATAAAGTATTAATCTGTATCCTCCTTTAATAATTAAGCCAACGAATAGGCAATTAAAAACGTCACCGTTATTTATTTTTCGTAATAAAAAACCTTTATAAAACATAGTCGGTATTTAAACGGCACATTTCTTAATCTATAACACATCAAGCGTGTTTTCCGGTTGTAGTGATGTACGCTATGTCGATATAATTTATCGATACCATATACCATTCCATAGACAGACCAAAAATATAAGAGCAGTAGTGTTAGGTTAGTAAATAGCAGTTTTTTAACTTAAAATAACAGCTGCACTAAATCGAGTTTGATTGAAGTCCAGTTACAGGTAACTTGTATTTTAATTCTTAAAATTTGTAAAGTATACTTCTTTTATTAAAAAGGACTCTGCAATAGTGGGATATAAAGAAATTGATAAGATAATGGAAATATTATAATAAGAAATAAAGAAATGGCAAATTTAATTTAACTTTTAACCTTCGCTTTAAAATTATTTTATTTATTTACTCATGCATATAAATACGTTTCTCATAATTATGATTTCTTTATTGTGGAAATTTTCTCAAACTTAATCTTATGGTTTATTTCGTTTTGCTGCGTATCCCGAGAACCCTCTGAACTCAAACAAAAAAGTATTCTTATAAACGGTTCACGTATCATGCCAGATATCGACACACACATGTCACATACCTAGTGAAAACAAAAAGACCACGTCTCAATCTTGTCTAGAACAACACGCTACAATAATGGGAAATAAATCAAACGCAGTATTTGTGTAGTCGCCGGATGGCTTCCTAAAATTAAACGGGGCCTTTTTTGCCCGCCCGGGGCTTTTTCGGGCCGGTCCTGGCCCGGATGATAATTTAAATTAATTATGTTTGGTTAATAGGCCGGGTTCGGTCCCTTTCGGTACGTTGCGTTTCGTCCTCGCTAATATGTGTTTTAGGAGTGACTGTTTGCGGTTATTTTAAATGGTAAAAAAGATTTTGAGTAGCAAGAAATTGTGAAAAATCGTTACGTTTTTACCTAATTACAAAATAATAATAATAATTAATATTAGCATTTTTGTATATTTGCATTTTTTGCAACATTTGCATTTGCATTGCATACGTTTGTCTGCAATGGTAGAATCGGCATCATGGAAGTTTTTCCACACTTATTATTTTTATTATATTTTAGCGGTCTTACTTGCCAAAATTTTTCAATACTTGTATTTAAATTATTTATTTAATGTATTTTTTTTAATTATAGCTAAATATTGCCGTAAGATTGTACAAAAAAAAGATTAAGTTTGAGTTTAAAATGCTGTAAAACTAATATTTGGATTCGAAATGAAATAATCCGTAATGGACCTCTATAAATATTCTATCTTTACATACAAGTCTAAAAAAACAAAGATGCAGAATACGGTCGCCACGGGGCGCTTGTGTTTCTGCCTAATGAGATGGGCGGCGCGTCTGATGTCAGCGGCCACGACGACCACTGCCTATCTATCGACCTTGAGCCTACATAGGATTGACTGCAATACAAGGCTAAACGATTAACGTTACAAGGATCGCGGACGCAAAATTCAACATTGAAGTCTGGACCTTCGCATGATGTCTTTATGTCAATGAGGCCTTACACGCATTATCCAGGAAAGGAAAGCGCGCCATGTTGACCTGTGTAGATCGGTTTTGCTGTAAGTACAAAGTTAAGCGATGTCGAATACGGCTCGTGCAAATATGATTTACATCTTTGTCCTTAGGATATCTTATCCATGATTGAGCTTGTTTTCTAATCCCCAGAGAGGGCAAAAATTTGAATGTCAAGTGGAATATCCTTACTTTGAATGATATGAAATTGTACTGACATAAGAAAATATAGAGTTTTCCTCAAGCCAGTCTCGTAACTTTTAGATTACCCGTCTGGAAAAGCATCGGGCAAAATATTCACGTGAACACATCGAGTTTATAAATTCGTATCACGAACTTTCTCACAACAAGCATTCTACGCTTCAAAAAGAATTTGATAACATACAAACCTACTACACATTGCAATACTATTTAAAATATACCATATTCACATCCCATTAAGATTCCGAATGGAAAATATTCAATATTCAACGTTTCGTTCGAAGCTTTTCCTCGCTAGCCAATTTTCTGTAACTTGCCAGCCCTGAGTAACGCATCCATTTCAATGCTCGCAAACATCACATTCCAATCTAAACTTTATTACACCGATAAAAGGTTTATTATCATAATATCATTGTTACGGTAATGGGCATTATTAAATCGTTCCAAAGCGCGTATCTATTTGTTTGGGGGATTATGAATGCGAATTAACTGTGAAGGGCTGTTACACGCTATTGTAGTATTTACTGTTCCGTGTCAAGGTTTAAAATCCATTGTACATGTTTAGAACATTACTGTCAGAAATTGCATGACACTTGTTTCACTACAAACGAGTAATGAGCTTGGCGAGGCATTATGAGAGGAAATTTGAAAGTGTCAACAAATCCTGCAGGAGCACTGTCACTGATGATTCTACTAAACACCTTACAGTGTATAGATTTTCTATACTAAAATACATTCAACGTCTGTATGTATATCAAAGTATATCTTATCTCCCACTTGTGGGCTGCGGAGCTACACTAATGGAGGATACACTACACTAGCCTGAAATAACAATTATATTAAAAACTTCCATCACAATAGCTTAATTGCTGTTTATTACTCATATTACAAAAATAGACAACTGAAAGTGCTTCTTATTCATAAACAAAATCGCACTCAAATAAATTTAGTAATTTGAATGATACTTTGCTATAGACATATTGGTTTCAAACTTAATATTCTTAATAAAACAGTTTCTATGCCTGAAGAGGACCGCAGGGTAACATTATCAAATGACTAAATAGAAAATTGTATAGCAAACCTTGAATTTAATTTAAATATTACCTGTACTATGCAACTGTGTCACGAGTTGATTCATGTTCAAACTCACAATAAGCTTTAACTTCATAATTATTTATTTAGCAAATTAATGCCCTATTTAAATTTATATTCATTTGGAGTACTCTTGAAGACAGTAAGACAAGAAATTGTTAAAAGCGCAAATTTAATATTAAAAACCTTTTTTTACAAGAACATCTTTGAATAATAGATCGATTTTCGCTTTCTCGTTCGCAGTGGGGCACATGCCCTGCGTATCCATAATAATTTCACCATAAGGCAATGTTTGCTGTAGGTATTTATAGGGTTGGGAGTGCTCAGTTAATTAATTTTCGTTGGATATGAGGAATAGTTTGTTGTATAATGATTTTAAGGTTCCGAGTTGGTATGCGAAAGGGTGGCATGGCGTATCGAATAGATGGTGACAGTTGAGCTTCGTTCGCGGATAACACACCGAGAAAGAAGCCGTAGATTTTATTGGAATTCATACCAGATTATTGTTTTAAAGTTTCTATAACCCTTTGTTATAGGGTTCGGCTGTCCCCCACAACTACACAAGGCCTAGAACGTACTCCACTACGCTGATTGAACAACAATCAGTCGAAAAACTATGGTCTAAATTTAGTGGTCAAACTTTATGTAGAATGGTTTCACACGCTCATAAAGCCCTTAGGCCATTTGTCAACGATATGAAATATCGATAGTCAAGTTAATGACTATCGGTATATTATTAATACCAACCGCGAAAACACCAAGCATGTACCTATGGAGGAAAGAAGGGCTTTGTATACTACCCGGGTACGTATCATAAACCTATATCCCACAAAACGTACTACCAACACATAATGTACCTATTAATCGGGTTACAATTAAATGTCATCAAGCCATTCCTGGCCCACTGCTGGGCTCGGGTCTCCTCTCAGAATGAGAACGGTCATATAGTCTACCGCGCTGGCCAAGTGCGTATTGGTAGACTTCACATACTTTAAGATCTCAGGTATGTAGATTTTCTTCACGATGTTTTCCTTCACGGTATATCAAGTGACAATTACGTTGTAATGCGCACATGATTTAGAAAAGTCAGAGGTGCGCGCCTGGAATTTGAACCTGGACCCACCGGAGCGAGACCGCAATTCTCAACCACTAGCCTACCACTGCTCCATGCAGCTTATTTGATATTAAGTAATTGCCGTGGACCCCTGTCTTAGATTCAGTACAACCGTTTTTCACAGTTCAATTTCACATCATTCATTTCAAACCTTCGAAATATGATTGAACATCCTATTTTTACCCACCTAAATACAGTTTTTAAAATAAAACACAATAGTTCGACCGATAACACTACCTAGATATAAGCATAAGGTAGACTGAAACAGGCATTTTTGGGTTCAGCTGTTGCACAACTGAAGGAAACCTACAATGTACCTACGCTGCTCCAATGAGGTTTAACTAAAGCTGGTAGATATACATTATAATAAAATATCTAAATAAATATTTAAATGGTTAATTTTACAGCCACACATCAAAGGCAAATATTTATTATACGTGGGAATCGAACCCATAACCTTTGGCTCAGCAGTCATTGTCATACGTCATTAGACAAACATATAAGTCATTGGAAGACTTCCTGTAACAAACTTTAAAATTGCCATCCCTATAGCAACGTTTCCTGACATGTTCAATAATACAAACCCATCAGAATAACTCAATGACCATCAATAAACAATGATAGCATCTCGGCTCAACCCTAGCCACATGGACCGTACAAATTAGAAGCAAAAAATTGAATAACCCTCCGCTGCCGATATCAATGACGTTTAACCCTAAACGTAATCGAGTATCGAAACTACCTCGGGGACATTGGGCCTGCACGCGAAATTGCCGAGTATTTTTTCGCAATAAAATCGACCCCGGTTTAAAGGGGTCCATTTAAACATCTCGCCCCCGGCGGAGATCTGTTGTACGTTGACAGTTTTTGAAACAAGTTGTTGAATACAGATGATACGCGATTTAAACTCGCGGATTATGGTACAATGGTTCTGTGCAAATAGCATGATTCATTTTCCAGTCAGCTGGGAATGTAAATGAGCTTTAGGGTTCCGTAACCAAAGGGTGCTAACGGAACCCTATTCATGAGACTTATACTTATCTTTTGATTTTTGTTTGGCCAGAATTCGATTCGATTTCTCGATTTGGCCAATAGCACTGTTGTAGGTACCTGAAGTCATCTGAACTTTTCATATTTTCGTCTGACCAGACAAATAAGCGAACCCGGGACCCTCTACGTCTATACGTGGCAGAAGGCAGAAAGCTTACTATTACATCATGCGGATCATATATAATTTTAGATATACCTACTAAGATAAAACTACAAAAATATTAACTTCGTAAATATATATAGTACGTACAAAAAACACCTACAATTACGCCATACACAATTCCCACACAATCTATTCGGAGACCTCAATTTAAACTCGAAAACGTAACAGCCCACAAAAGGTGGGCTCAAATCCTCAAAGCACATATCTAACCCTTGCGATGCGGCATATTTTCCGCCCGGCGGCCCGCGTCGCCTAAACGACCCCGTAATTGATAAGTAAAGGAAAAGAGTACCGCCTTATACATATTTATGAGATCCTCAAAATTGGTACGGGACCCTGCGAACGGCAGCACTTGTGCCCATTGCCGTCTCATTATGTTTTGGGATCTTTGTCGCTTTGATGTCGCAAATCGGCGGTGCGATTTCTTTTAGTTTTGACAGCGTATCGGTAACTTAAAATAATCTGTAAAATATTTTTAAAAATATAATACGTAACAGAAGTAAACAGGTAACATAAAACTGTTGTTTTCGTCTGTCTGTTTGTTACCTGTTTGTTGAGGTATGGCCGTAACAAATTTTACTTAGGTTTAAATTTAAAGAATCTTTATTTCTCATAAGACATATTATATTAGTCACTTAAAATGAGTGACTTAAATACTAATCAGTTACATTTATGTCCGGCAAAACTAAGAATATTCGACAGTTCGTGTATGCAGTTGTGTGATAGGTGTTTTGTTTGTGTGTGTGTGTGCGTGTGTGTGTGGTGTGTGGTTATGATTCTGTTTACTTTTTTACTTAGTTTAAGAAACAGAATACTTTTTATTGACGTGTCATTCCTAAGGGAAAATAAGAAAACTGTTCTATAAACAATGTTCCGAAGCTCACGTGGACGAAGTTGAGGGCACAGCTAGTGTATTATACGTTTTTCTGTACATCAAAAAGTACGATAAAAGAAAACTTTATAGGCAAGCGGAGACAACACGCCGTTTAACATCTCTTTATGGCAATAATCCGGTTGAGCGTTTATATAATCGTGCACGTTATAATTCGAATGTTAGAAATGTTTCTAACAAAGAAAATTGTGTATGAAGATAAAAGTAGAGATAGCATTTAAAATAGATAATTCAATGAATAAAAAATAAAGAATATATTAAACGCTTGATATCAACTGGTCTTTTAAGATAGGTACTTGACTAAAAGAACCCTAACGATGTGTTGCCGTCAATGCTCGATACTACGCTCAGTCTGGAATTTACATTCAATAGCGACTTGTCGTGTTCCGGTAGTGTGCCTCTTCCCACCCTTCCCATTCTTCCCGTCTCACTCCTTTTCCCTTAAAAGACGTTGAGCATTGGCGACTCTTCTGGTGTTTTGCGACTACTTACAATCAAGTATCTCGCCTGCATCTTCCTTTGGATTTTACATAAGAAAAAGAAACTCATACTGAGGATACTTCTATTTGGAGTCTCTTACAATGTCCATAGGTGCCAATGACCACTTAACATCACATGAACAACAAGATAAGTTTCTACAGAATAGCGTGGTGGAAGACGCCTGAGTCATGTATTATAGTTTTCCAAACGTCTCGCATAAGTACTTATACCAAACCTCGAACAGACTTTTTTATGTGTAAGAAAAATATAAACGCAGGCGAGATACCTACGGTTGGTAAGTAGTCACCGCCGCCTATTAAAATTTGCATCACCAGAGGAGTCGCTAACGCTCGCCGGCTTTAAAGGGAAACGGTAGGAGATATAAAGGGTGGGAAGGGTTAAGAGGGCCGCTGCCTCTCAGGCGCACTACCGGAACACGACAAATCGCTATTGACGGTAGAATCCGGCCTGACGGGATGGGACCATACCACCAGCGAGACTATCGGAGTTGTGTCGCTCTCCAGGCGCGATCTCCATAAAAAATAAATAACGCGTAATTTGGGTGTAGACTGCATTGTATGTATGTAACGAGTCTAATAATATTCCATAAGGCACGTAATAATTTATTTTTGTAATCCATGACAGTGAGCCAGCGGAAGTCAATCATTGGCGTTGCGACCA
>DWNK01000101.1:0-15108 GCA_018250315.1 Hyalothyrus neleus pemphigargyra | reverse complement strand
GTAGTATCTGGAGAGATATCAATATCACTCCTTACATGTAGCTCCGACTATTTTACGTTGCGTATAATTACCATTGCAGACGAGGATTCAGCTTTCGAGAATAGAATTGAATCTTAAAACATCTCGAATATTTTACAACTCAATCATATCAAGTGTTGATCCTCATGCCTGTTTTTATGTACTGGGTCTTCGTGACTGGTCCATAGCATATACGACCAAGTGTGGGGCTCCGTGTAAAAAATTAAGTTGTAGTGTGTATAAGCGTGTAAAAATTGGATATTGTGGTGCAGCCGTCCCTGTGCGACATCCTGGAGATCCTGTGCGCGCTACAGCAGGGTACCACCCTGAAGGCGGTATGCGAACGCTTCGCCGTCGCCACCGGCAACACCTTCGACATCCGCCGCCTCGTCGTCTTCGCGCAGTTGCATGGACTCATCAAGTGCCTTAAGAGGTCGGTATTATATTCTCTGTCTGTCTATCTGTCTGTCTCTTTCTCTCTATATTTCCGTATGTCTGTTTCTCCCCCTCACTCTTTCTCTCTCTATTTCCGTATGTCTTGTTTCTCGCCCTCTCTTTTTCTCTCCCTTCTGTATTAGTCTAGCGTTCTGTATTAGTATTAGTCTAGCAGACAGGTTTCTCAATAGTCAGTGCCACCTATGAACATTTGAATCTACACAAAGTCGCCAATGCTACACCGGCTTTAAAGGGGATGAAATGGGAAGGATGACAAGGGTGGGAAAAGGAAATCTGTCTCTCAGACGCACTACTGGAACACGACAAATCGTTATTGATGGAACCTTACCACCAGAAAGTTCTTTTACACTCTCTCCCCCCGTCTGTTTCTGCTTAACGTTATCCAATTCTTTTTGAGCTCGGTTTTTCTTGGAAGAAGCTCGAAGGCCGCGGGTTGCCGGCCGCTGATCCATACTATTAATTAAATATAGTGAAAAAAATCGATTTTACGAAGGTATGATTAGCAAAGCTTTCATGTAAAATCTATCAATATTATGTGTTTTAAAGTAGCGATGATGAACAGATTCCCAGTGTACATCCGCAACACGAGCCGGCCGAACGGGTTCAGCGCGCGGATGGAGTCCATGCTGGGCATCCGGCGGCTGTTCACCGGCCGCCACTGCACCGACGAGATCTGCTGTATGGCGCGCATCGACCTGCCCACGCTGGAGCAGATCATAGAGGACGACCCCAACGTCGCCATCATATGGAGGTAGACAGCAGGTGCAAGTGATTATAGCAATAACACGACATGAATGCAGATTCCAAGGTGACGTTTGAGATACCCAACGTATCGTACGGTGCAAGGCCCACGGGGATATCATCAAGAAGTAATTTAACGTCTCCATCTTATGGAGATCCAACAATGATATATCATCAGGGCGACCCCAATGTCGCTGTCCAATGAAAATAGTACCACGGTTATACATCGAGATTACCCACCATAGGGAATCCCTTGTAGCGACCTACCCGCTATCAACATCCTGAATCACGCTATCGAAGTCTTCTCAACATCTCGCATACATATAAGTTCCGAACTGAAACTATCGGAGCACGGCCGCTCCCCAGGCGAACATCTAGCCTGGCGGGAGATCTCCCATTGCCAAACCCTTATGGTGGGTAATCTCGATTATGAACAATCGTTGTTAATGATGTAGAGGTAGATGATCATCATCATCAGCAAAGATGACGTCGCCGAAATATAGAAGTAGATCCTCAGTGATACAAATAATTATAGCAATAACTTTCCAAAGGACTAAAGGAAAGAATTTCTTACAGACACATTAATTCTTTTTATCGACATAGAATGCTCTTCTAGTAGTTTTTTTGTAAATAATATGACTTATTTGCTCTCACAAAAGGTACAGTAATAGAATGTGAGAATTATTTTCGAATATTTGAGGATAGTCCTATTACAGCAAAAAAAAATACAAAGTACACAAATTTGAAAACTGTCTACGTCAGTCTGTAAAATTACATCAGTCTATTCACTTGTAAATACAGAAGATAAGGCAACCCCAAATCACAGTATGCACCTAGATCTTAATTATTTTTTTATATTATACACACAAATGCATCTAGATCTTAAACATCATTTCAAGTAATCACAGTTTTAACGGTAGTTTGTGTTCGCTCATAGTATTATTCTTGGTTATACCTATACCAAACATCAATAATGAAAATATTTCTAAGCCATTTACTTGTCTAAGAGATAAGGAAGACGGTATATAAATGGTGCTAAATTCATACGTAATCGTGGCCAAACGCCGGTTTGTGATAAGGAAAAGTTGACACATCATTTACATCAATATACTTACTTGCGTCACCCCAGCTTCCACCAACGCTTCTATTTGATGTAGCAGAATTGGCTTATTTGCGAACTCCACAAGAGGTTTTGGTCTGCTCAATGTTAAGGGCCTGAGCCGAGTTCCATACCCGCCAACGAGTATAAGCGCCCGAATTTCACCTAATTTCTTATCAGAACCACACATTGTTTACAATTTAAAACAATTTAGGAAGAAGATTATTTCGTGTCTGATTAAGTTATTAATAACAGACAATGCATGAGTATTCTATTTTACCTAATACGTGGCGTTTAGGTGCTTTATTATTGTAAATTATTTGTTTTAATTGAACCCACACAAAGCTGCGAAACATCAAACTGACAATCATACAAAAGTCAAAAATCTTGACAGCAAATTCGGACACGTCAACACAATAACTGTTCGTTCAGAAAAAATTGTGTATGATTATTAAAAATATTATTTAATTTACTCTAAAATGTAAAAAAAAATTATTAGGAAATAGTTTATGTCAATAATTCTTACATCAATAATATTGAATTGGATTTATGTTGTCATTCTGAATATTTTATTTAATTTAGAATGGCAAGAAAAGTGTCACTGTGATAGCTCATAGCTAATACCTGTCATGTCAGTTTGTCAGCCTGTCAACCCTAATTTCGTTACGTAATGGCTGGAGGTTTGTCAGTGTCACAAAATTCTTTATAAATTTCCCTTCTAGTTATACAATGGCTGTCCCAGTACGAATCCTCGCTAGATGTAAAGGTAATAATATGTTTAAAATAATGTAATTGATCATAATCGCAGTTTTATGGACAGAATAGATGTGAATTAGTAAAACATAATTCCCACATCTGTTCCGTTTCCATTACCATTCCTTTTAGTATCTGCAATGATAACCTTCGGATCGATCGTTGTTAGACAGATTTTTAAAGTAAATATATCATGATAGATAGATTATCACAACGCAGATAATTGGTAGGTAACTTTCTTATTTAATCTACTCAAAACTTCCATCAATGTCGTATTCATTAACCCTTTGTAGTTAAGACCTTCAACTAAAAATATATTAGCACTAGGTGTAACAAGATTGAATAACTATTTATATATTAAAAATATATTTCACGTTATTCGGGAAAGTGTATGTACGGTTATCCTTGATTGATTGATTGATTGATTGATCAATTATATTTATGACCTTTGTACAATTCATTTAGTAGGTATGTATTATGTATGTACATAGAGTTGCTTATCTGACAATTGTTTTAGTTATTTGGTGATAGTACTTGTTTGTATGATGTCACTTATATCTTATTTTGTAAGGTTTACACTGTATATGAAAAAGTATAAATAGATAGCAATCCACAAACAAAATTCATAGTCCCAGAATGCTGAGGCCAGAAGATTAATTTACTAATTGAGTATATATTCAACAACTAGCTGTGCCCCATGGTCTCACCTGCTTTAATTTGAGGAAAACCTATTGTAATAATGTTTTTCCCGTTTATGGATAATTTTTCATTGATGCTGAGCTCCTATTGGTCTTCCTTGATAAATAGACTCTCCAACGCAAAAAGGATTTTTCAATTCAAACCAGTAATTCCTTAGCATGTTCAACCAACCAAACAAACTCTTCAACTTTATTATTTTAGATTTCTATATACTTGTGTATAGTTTATATTTTACTTGATTATCTGGAATCCCACAAAACAAGTCATAATTAGTAGAAAATAAAAAGAATTAAATAACAAACACTTTAATTAATAATTTCTGCTAAGGATGATATTTAAAAACTGGTAAATTAACAATTATATGTTTCCAGGCCTGAAGTTAGGCAATGTCAGATTTTCATCAAGTGGCCCCTATGCTGAAACAAGGAAAAACTTAGCACTGACCAATGAAACAAAGGTCATTGTGCAGGGTTTCACTGGCAAGCAAGGAACCTTCCACAGCCAACAGGCCCTTGACTATGGGACTAAAGTTGTTGGTGGTGTGTCACCCAAGAAGGCTGGCACGGAACATCTTGGCAAACCTGTATTTGGAACAGTAAGGGAAGCAAAGGAAAAAACTGGAGCTGAAGCATCAGTTATCTATGTTCCACCACCTGGGGCTGCAGCAGCAATCCTGGAGGCTATTGAAGCAGAGGTGCCGCTTATTGTATGCATCACAGAAGGTGTTCCTCAACATGTAAGTTGCAGTCAGCTGGTCTGCTGTCTATTCTCACTTTCAAATAATGTCTGAGTTAATACATTTTTTTCACAGGATGTGAAATGATATTAATATCAACAAATTAATATCAAGGAATCAATTACTGTACAAAATTAATATTTATCAAATAAGCAAATATTCCTAACTCCTACTTCATGTCATATCTATTTAAACCATTACTGCACATAAACATGTTATATAATATAACATGTTCACCTTGGCACTTTGAATTTTTGAATGTAGGGTACTACTTCTGTATAAGTGATTTTGATACTTTTATAAATACAAATAATTTGGAAAATTTGACTGCCTAGCCTTATTGGTTTTTTTTAAATACTTTCAGGATATGGTTCGTGTTAAGCATGCTTTGCTGCGACAGAATAAGTCAAGGTTGGTCGGACCCAACTGCCCTGGCATCATCGCCCCAGAGAAGTGTAAGATAGGCATCATGCCTGCTGCCGTACACAAGGCAGGCTGCATCGGTGTCGTATCCCGATCAGGCACTCTAACATATGAAGCTTGCCATCAAACTACTATGGTAATATTTTTTAATAAAAATCATTTTTGATTACAACATGTGCCGTGCCACACATATTCCTGTTAAATTTTTTGTGTCTTAATCTTGGAGCAGTACAATTCCAAGGAATTATCTAACTTTGTTTGGTATTGGCTTTGCTATAAACCTGGAAAAGAATTTTCGAATGCCAAAATGAATTCTTACTTCTTACTATTTTGGATGGATGGATGTTTGTTAGTCTTTCACGCAAAGGCGGCTGAATGGATTAAGATGAAACTTAGCACACAGATAGTCTATAACCTGGATCCTATGTGTAATATAGGATCCTTTTGTCATTTAGCTTGATAACAGGCTCTTCTAGGATTATTTAAAGTCCACACCAGCGGAAACTAGTCATCCATATTTATTGCGACTTGTTTCTAAATTTTGGAAGTATTTACAGGATGAAATTAAGTATGCATCTGCAATAAATTTTTGTCACATCTAAAATTCTCTGTTCTTTGGCTTTTTGTCTATTCAGATACAAAAAATATTCGCTAACATGGCTAGTAACAAAAATCAAGTGGATATACCTACTGTTCACATCTAAGTGGATATATTTTTTTTGTTAAGACAAATCTAATGACCCTAAACATAATAAGATTACTACCTACTAGTGCTGAGATCCTTTGGCCACCTTCTGGCTCCATCATCCGAACATGGCAATCATCTCGTCCCAAATTGCTCATTACGACCAAACACGATTAGGTGACCACGGGATAGGTACCACCTAACCTTTAATTGTATTTAAAATATTACAATAGTACCTAAAAGTTATATTTATTATGCGAACAATATAAATCTCACTACTTAGCTGTAAAAAATCGTAAAAGGCGTAAAAAGTCGAATCGTAATTTTACGGTTCGATTTTTTACGCTATGCCCTCATCGCGTTAGGTAGTACGCGCCACAAAGTCTTCACAAATTCTTATCGTGATAACTTCTAAACAATTTTTTGCAATATAGAAGACAGTGACCCGACTGGCTAGCGACCAGCTTCAGGCCAGAGTTACCGTCAATTCCATCTCCTTTCCACCCTTCCCAAATGTTCATAGGCGGCGGTGATTACTTACCATCACGTTTCTCGCCTAACTTTTCGTTTGTCTTATACATAAAAAAGGGTCAAGTACAATATTATCCTGGTAGCAATCTTCCATAGTCATTTAATTTGGAAAATTAAACATAAATCAATATCACTATTTTTTCAGGCTGGTTTGGGTCAAACACTTTGCGTCGGCATTGGTGGTGATCCATTCAACGGTACAGACTTCATTGACTGTCTGGAAGTGTTCCTAAAGGATCCGAACACTAAGGGAATTATCCTTATTGGTGAGATTGGTGGCAATGCAGAAGAATTAGCTTCCGAATATTTAATTCAACATAATACAGTGAGTAACATTTTAAATCACCTTAATATTGATGCTTGCGCAGGTGATGCAAAGTAGCTTGTGAAAGTACGATTTAACAGGATTTCAGTAAATTTTCAAGCGAAGTTGAAATTTGCCTTATGATAAACTCTTGCAAGAATATAATAATGTACTTAACAATAAAATTTTCTGCCAGTAGGCCTTTACTGGTGCCTAATAATAATGTGGGTTGTGTTCTCTTATAATTTTAATATGCCATATTTACCAATTTAGGACTCTAATAATCCACATTGGAGGTCTACAGTGGTGTATAATTAGGGCCTTACGAAGTTTACAAAGTTGGGCCATTCTGAACTCAACTCATGTCAAAAAGAGTTCAGCCAATTTAGAACATAAAGTATTATTTTGATACTTGTGTAATAAGTAAATAGTGACAGTTGCAGAAAACTGCAATATCCAGAGCATGAAGATTACACATTAAAGAGGTTTACATTACATATGCTAGTTTAATATTATATGTGGAACATGGTAATGCAAAGGCGAAGTATGTTTCTCATAACTTGCTCTTACCAAAATGTGCTTAATTTTTAACAAATCGACCTCTACCCTCAATCCTACAAATAATGGTAAATGTATCTGTTCAATTCGTAAAAAACGTACTGGTGCAGGCTACTGCGAATCGTCTGTATGGGGCATTACTTATGTATCTTGTATGTAATGGTAATGCTATGAAACATTATTTTATTTGCTGTTGGAATATTTATCTAAGTTATTATTTTATTTTTGTCCTCAACAGAGCAAGGTAAAGGATTGACACTGCCCAGAGGTTTTGTTTATTTATCTTATCTCAAATTAGTTGATCATAAACATCTTGTTTTTATCATTAGTGACATCTTGTTTGTGAATGAGAATGAAAAATTCGCCTTATCAATCATTTTATGGAATGTAATACATTATTATAATTAATTAATCTGACATTATATCTCTATTATTATTGTCCTTTGCATTATGTATAATCTTGCATTATATTACTTACTCATATATTAGATTGTACCACTATTTTTTCTCAAGCACAATTCCGACAATCATAGATGCATTTTGACGATTGATAAAAAATATTTAGGTATGTACATTTATATGTCCTCATTAAATTTTAATGATTACAGGGCCAGAAAGCGAAACCTGTCGTTTCATTTATCGCCGGATTGACGGCTCCGCCCGGCAGGAGGATGGGCCATGCCGGGGCCATTATCTCAGGTGGAAAAGGTGGCGCTATGGACAAAATTAAAGCTCTCGAAAAAGCTAATGTAATCGTTACCCGCTCGCCCGCCAAGATGGGCGTTGAACTTCTCAAAGAGATGAAGCGATTAGAAATCGTCTAAGTGTAAAGAACAGATTACCACTGTCGTCTTTACTTTGTATAGACCTTAGTAATTATACAAATGTTATTTATTTCCGATTGTTGTTTCAGTCCTCGAACATGATGAGGGAAATTTAGAGGAGGTTTGTGACACTGATAACGAAATTCGTTTTAACTCTGGCTAAGTATGCCACAATTTCAACAAACTCGAAATTTTCATAAAATCTCAATGTCGTGAAACTTGCACGAAAATTTTAGCTTTGCACTCCGGTGTAGTATTAAGCATGTCTAAGTGTCTGTGTAACTAATATGCTTATAACATTGTAAGTAAAGACATAGTCCAATCTTTCCATTTGCTAAGATAAGTAAAGTTATACAATGTACATTTTCTAATTTTGGATTGTTTTCCGACTATGCTTCTTGGTGTTGTATGGTTCAAATAAAGATGTAAACGAAATATATGCTTATTACCTGACATATTGTATCAATTTTAACGATTTCTACGCCTATTGGTACTGATCGATTTTAAAATGCAGACTGCTCAAACTGTAAAATGAGTATCAAACAAGTTCTGCTTAATAATGAATGGGGGTTTTTGCTTCAGTGTACGTAGGAATAGTTAAAATTTCAGCATTTTATTTCATGTGTTCTACCAGAAGATTACAGGGAGTTAGGGACTGGGATATAAATAAATTTTTAATCCCACAGTTCTGGAACACATTTTTTTTCGGTGCACACTATTGCGATTATATATAAATAATAATATCATATAAAATATGCTTAAGAAAACTCATTTGCATATCATAAACTCTATTTGCAACAATTTTGAAACAAACATATAAAAAGGGGTAGATAGCAACATTATACCTACACATATAATGTAAAATACGGTTTTAGCTTACTTATGAAGAATCGATCAAGTCATTATCTGCTATCGTTACACTGGTTACTACAAATATATAAAAAAACGGTTACGGGTTCCACCCAAAGGTCTGTAAAAATTGTTCCACCAACAACAAAACTCGTTAAGAAAAAGGTTTTAAGAAATCTTGTCAAAAAAGCATGCATGTAAACTCATTTTGTATGAACTAAGGCGCTCTTTTTATAATAAGACTAAGTAGCTATTGACATTTACTAATAACAATCTCTACGTTTGAAATCACTTACACATATAAAATTATTTTCTGCAAGGTGGGACCAATTGCGAAGTTTGCCATCTATTTCAATCGCATTAATACACGATTGTAATACGTTGGCTCGTAGAGGGCCTTGTGGTATATTCGTGCTACATCAAAGGAATCCTTATTTTTCAAGACCCTTATTTTAACAATGCGTGGAGATATAAAGTTGAAATCAACCAGGGTGTCCACTCCTAAGTCCAAAGTAAATCCCTGACTGTACCTGACCATTTTTTCAAATTTCCCTGACCAATTTTAAACTGTTTAAAGGAAAACTACAAAATAAGTAATCTAATAATGACTAAAATCGATTTCGTAATGTAGATTATTTTACAATTTCGGGACATGATGAGTGTAAAAACTCATTTTTCCCTGACTTTACCTGACTATTTCTCGATTTCACTGATTTTGTCTGACCACTATGAGCTTCCCCGATTTTTCCCAGACTTTCCAGAATGTGGACGCCCTGTTAACATCAAATACTCACGTCTGGAGCCGTGGATAATTCAACTTATGTATAAGTCGACGTAATCGAAAATACTCAGCACTAGTGACGAAATCAAAACCAATAGAGAACTTCTCTTTACCCTGGAATGAAATTTGGCAATAATAGAAGCGCTTATTAAACTAATTTAGTATAGGTAATTAAAATTAATTTAGATTGTTGTTTGTGTATGCTAAATAAAATCTGCTTTCCAATTGAAACAGACAGTTATGAAAATAGCTAGTTTATTAACAATAAGTACTTTAGATGTACATTATTCCTCATAATCATAACTAATCTAGGTATCTCTACGATCTTGTACCGAGAATACATTCTACTCAGAAAAGAAACAACCTTCTACTGTGTTTAACAAACTAAAATCACATGACAATAATATACCTAGTCTTAAAAATCCTAATAATACTAGCAGTTTGCAGGTACCAAATAAAAGTTAACAGCTTGCAAGTGTCTGCTGCGAACTCGTGCGATAATATGCGAATTGTACATTGGAATGATATCTAGCTTTCTCACTGCGAATATAATGTGGTTAAATGCTTATGAAGGTTGTATGTACTCATCACAATTCGTTTCGCGTGTCGCCTTTCAATGCGCTTGCCGCAATTTAGTTTCGCAAGAACACCCGCCCGGTCATGGATTGCTAAACCTCCCTGGGCGGAAGACTGGATCCGCCCTTGCCGACATAAATTTACTATACTAGTCCACGTCACGAGAAGCTGTAAATTTTGTAAACAAAGATGTAAACAAAGACCTGAAGTTGTCGTGTTCCGGTAGCAAGTTATCTCTTTCCACCATTCCTAATCTGTAGCGCTGCCTTGAAGCCTATGGGTTCTCGTCGTATAGGAAGTTTAAAGAAAAATTGTAGGAAGCAGCAATACTTGGAGACTCGACAACACACGACAACAAAGACACCGCAATAGGATGGGAAGGGTGGGAAAAAGAGAATCTGGCTCTCATGCATACGACCGAAACACAAGTCGCTATTGGAGTATCGGTAGACTCCGGTTTGAGGTTGGTCGTAAGCCATTATTATATTTCTATAATAAAAATAGAAATTATTACAAACATAGTACTTTTTCATTTGATCCAAATGTTATGAAGTCCTAATCGTTGTTTACAAAATTTATCTATATATCGGGACTTTATCTATATATTATCGGGACTATAGACATTGAGTGTCACACAACTTGTGGGTTCGGTTTGAAAACAATTGATCACTATCAATTCTTGTCAGTCCAAACTGATTGATTATTCGATTTTTTGTGAAACTGAGTGCAGTTTCACAAAAAATCTATTAACTGAGTGCAGTTTCACAAAAAATCAATTAACTGAGTGCAGTTTCACAAAAAATCGAATAATCAGTTTTTACTGACCTCCCAAGTTTCTTAAAATTTATGGTAATGGTTACCATACCACTTACAAGCCTATGCATTACAGTCTTTTAAAACTGCATTCTTTATAAGAATGCAATGCATATAAATAAGTATCAGATCATAACAAAGTCTGTACATTCATAAATATCTAATAGAGCATATGTGTTGGACACATACAAAAGTCATTTATGGAATCTGCACACTATGTTGTGCCATTACTATATTGATAATATTTAATTAGAAAAAAGGCCTCACCCACCAGACCTTGTTATTTTTTCCAAAATATATTGATGACATTGTAGTGTAGTGGGTTGATACCTTGACCTAATATACAAGATAATTATTTAAATACACTAATAAGAAGAAGGAGGAAGTATGTTGGATAGTGTTAAATACAACTATTACCCAAACAATAGATTTAGCATCCTCTAAATTTATAAAAACTTTTTGGAAAGAAACTTAAAACATGAAGAAAATATAGCTTACAAAAATTGTAATCAGATTACAAACAATCTAAATCTACCACCTTCCCCTGCCTCTGCCACGGCCTCTTCCACGGCCACGAAAACCACCACCGCCACCACCCTCTCGCTCCCTCCGAATCTTCATGGCTTCAAATCTCTCAGCCATTTGTTCCAACTCAAGAGGTACTTCCTGATTTGCTTCTTCCAAAATTTTAATAAGCTCTGATGCATGAGCCCAATCATTTCTTGCTACAAACGAAAGAGCTATCCCAGTCCTTCCTGCTCTACCAGTTCTTCCAACTCTGTGCACATATTCCTCAATATGACGAGGGAAATCAAAATTCACAACATGAGTGAGATCCTTAATATCAATACCCCTAGAGGCTACATCTGTAGCAACCAGGATGTTCACAGTACCATCAACCATCTCCTCTAACGCAGCCTCGCGATCACTCTGATCTCTATCTCCATGCAATGATTGACATTCAATGCCTTTCAGGCAGAGTTCTGTTGTAATATGTGTAGCAGTGGCTTTTTTGCCACAAAAAATTATAACTTTATCAGTGGGTTCCATGGTCAATAGAAACTCTTGCAAGGCAGCTTCCTTTTCCTCTTCTTCAACAAATATTATCTTTTGAGTAACTGTATGAACAGCAGCAAGATCCAATGAACCAACATTGACTTGGATGGGGTCCTTCATGTATGTCTCAGCAAGGCGTCGAACACCCATTGGCCAAGTAGCTGAGGTCATCACAGTCTGTCTATCAGGCCTTACATCAAATAATGATTTTCTGATTTGTGGCTCAAAGCCCATATCCAACATTCTGTCTGCTTCATCCAAGACTATGTATGAGAAATTTATTACATTAACATGCCCAGCTAATACTAAGTCATTTAGTCTCCCAGGCGTTGCAATTACAATATCAACACCCTTAGATACAATATTAATTTGCATCTTACGGTCACCTCCACCATAAAGGCAAACTGATTTTATACCTTTGTATTGATACTTTGACACCTCCTTGTCAATCTGCAAGGCAAGTTCCCTGGTTGGTGCCAATATGAGCACTGTTGGCCCCTCTCGCTGCTCACGTGGAATTGTCTGTCCTTCAATGTGTATAAGAGCTGGTAACAGAAAAGCTAGAGTTTTCCCAGTACCTGTCTGTGCAATACCAATCAAGTCCTCTCCACTCAAAAGAATCGGCCATGCTTGGCTCTGGATAGGGGACGGCTGAGTAAACTCCTGTTTGTATATCTCACTCAAAATCTCAGGATAGTGATTAAATGCTTGTTCAAAAGTTAACACTGGGTTTGGTATAGGTTTCAGATTTGGTTTATCATCAAATGTTCTCTTGACTTGTATATCATTATTAGCTCTGCGCCAACGGCATACCTCATCTTGGCTCATTTCCTTTATTGCAGGATCTTCCTTGTAGAAATCTTTTATGATGGGAGGCAACTTACTGTATCTCTCTTGTTGATGCCCGTCATAAAACGCATTCAGTTTATTCCAATCCAGAACCTCAACACCATCACTGTTTTGCTTTAAAAAGTCTGCAGAGCTACTACTTTCAGTACTCGTGTTATGGGGAGCCCGTGCGGCAGGCCTACGGTCTTGTGTCAACTCATTGATCATGCTCTCAACCTTAGATATTGCTTCATTGGTGCCGCTAAGTGTTAAATCAGTTTCGGCACCACTGGAATCGCCAATTTTGATTTTAGCTTCGGAGTCATATTCAAGATCTCGTATCTTTGACCCTCCCTTCCCAATTACTCGGCCAACCATTTGCGAGGAAATCTGTATGACTTTTTTATTACCATTCTCTTGGAACGAATTATTGCGCCGGTTGTCACCGCTACCACCATCCCGTGATCTCCAATTCGAATCATTATTTCTCGGACCGCCCCGTGAATATCCTCTCCCACCGCTCGGGCGGTAAATTTTTGTTGTTGTAGTTGCATGGCTTGATTGCCTTTGCGGTTGAGGAATAGTTACCGGTTCATTTTCTTGCCAATCGTCTTCCCAGTCTGCCATTGTTGCTCAAATGGTGCCTTGGC
Source organism: Hyalothyrus neleus pemphigargyra (assembly GCA_018250315.1). Taxonomy (NCBI): domain Eukaryota; kingdom Metazoa; phylum Arthropoda; class Insecta; order Lepidoptera; family Hesperiidae; genus Hyalothyrus; species Hyalothyrus neleus. The sequence continues at coordinate 1,728 of DWNK01000101.1, read as the reverse complement.
ACAATTTTTGATCTTAAATTACGGAACGTCAAGACACAACTTAGGTTTTATTTTTTCCCTTTTTATGTTATCTTTTATAAACAATTGATATCAAAGATTGGTATTATATTGTTAAATAAAAAGACAAAACAAACATCCCAGCATGCCGGCTGTGGGCAAAGAGAATGTAAATTTTTAAATACAAATACATACCATAAACAAAACCATAGATATAATCCATCGACTATACAATACAACATAGACTATTAAAATAGGTATAGATAGGTAGAGGGTTACATTGTGATATTACATATTGAAAAATAACTGTCCTAATTGATTATATTGTCTAAATTTCGATTTTACAAACTTTTTTCTTACCATTCTTTGTTTCCCTCGCTTTACTGTTGTTGGCGATGCGCAAATTGTGTGATGCCATTAAGAAGAAAAAAAAAATAGGGAGAGGATGTTTTTTATTTTTTCTGCTACAAACAAATTAATTGCACGTGTTTTAAGTTATTTTCTACACAACACTTGTAAGGTTAATTATTGATTATTTTTTTATATTGATGATGATGAGGAACAGATTATATTATGGTGAATCTTCTGAAAATGTAGATTCAAACAATAAGACTTAAAATAACTATTGATTCTTTAATATATTACAATAATATACTTTTGTTTATTCCAATATATTTTTTTTTAATTATTTCAATCATAAATTAATGAATTATGATATTTTACTACATGCTTTTTATTCGGAGTCCCCCGACTTTAAAATTTATAATTTATTAATAGACTTTAGCGAGCTTCAATGGTACGTTATAAAATTACGTCTATGTAAAAACGAGCAACCAAATAAACTACTATACAAAGTAGCTAGATGTTATTTATTACGTTAATTGCACATGAAATCCCGTAACTAACTGAAAATTAGTTTTTGTACAGAAATTGCAATTGTTTATCATAAAAATGATTTAAAAATCAACGACATACTTTCATTCATTGAACACTCGCTTCACTTCCTTAAACAGTTTCTAATTAGGCTTTTAAATTATTCAGCCAGTCAGCTACCATACTTATTTCTCAATTTAGGATCCTAACTGACTAGATGTGATTACATTTGTCTAAATTTAATTTAGCCCTTAAGGAGGCATATTGACAAGTTCTTTCAGGACAGAATAATTGAAAATAAAAAAATACAATAGACTTTGATTCTTCTTCACTTAAAAAGATCGAATTTAGAATACATGGATGGGAGTGAAATTCTATACTAAAGTACTATTCTCTATTCTGTGGTAGAATTTACTATCCGTTTATTTTATCTATAGCTCTCATAGTGACGTCAGGTCAGGGCAATGACATAAGTCAGTCAGAGTCAGATAGTGACAGAGAGTCAGATTTTCTCATTTCATCCCTCACTTCCTTGAGCAGGGAAGTGGGCAACACTGGTACTCGCACTGCTCGACTGTCCCTAATTTAAGTTTTTTGTGCGGAAAATAAAACTTAAAAGAAAGGCAGCGCGAGTGAAAGTAAGTGTTGCTCTTTCACTGACTTCTCGCCAAGTATCTTTTGATACTACATACACGTAAGTATTTTTGGAAATATTTATCGAGGTATAAATGTTACACGGGAGGGGACAATCCATACGGTACGGTGACGAGTCAAATTGGCCAAATTCAACGTCGGAACCGCTTGATTGGCCACAGTCACGGTCATAAATTCACATTTAATTGAATCGTGTGGATGAGG
>DWNK01000100.1:0-15124 GCA_018250315.1 Hyalothyrus neleus pemphigargyra | reverse complement strand
CAGTTCTTTTACACGTGAAACTGCTAATTGAGCATGCTCTGTAAATAAGTATTTCCATTGTATACCACAAACAAGAAAAAAAAAACGGAGGCAACCCGTAACAGGGGTATAGGTAGGTAAAAACATATATCTAAATACTCTTTGATACGTAATTTAAATAATATAAGTACTAACATTTTGACAAAGTTATTTGTCAATCACAATTGGCAATAGACAGAAAAGATAACAACATGATAATTACCTTGAACATAGCAAAATTTTTCTAATTAATTTTCAATTCCACAACGGCAATTCTCATCAAAATGATTTCCACGATATGAAAGGCAATAATCCAAACAAGAAATATAAAAGGCCGAAGCGCAAAACTGTAGCAACTACAAACCCACAGGCTTCAGTAATGTACCTATAGTGATTGTTAACTATCAAATGTTTACCTATTGGCTTTCCAATCCATATTATAGGCGTATATTTCGTTTGAAATGTAGAGGTGTTCTTTGAAGTTTTACAGACGTATAGATGAAATTATAATATACAACAAAATTATAAAACTCCGAACATATCTATTACTCCATCGCCTGACTATGATTTCTATAGATGATTATTGATTACTATTTACTTACTATATCAGTATGTAATGAAATAAATGCTTCTTATTCTTATTATATCTATATGTTCGCCCACTTGAAATAATTGAAACAATACCAAATTCCTAATCGATCGGACCTACATATGTAATTGTTCACATCTTTTCAACAAAAAAGCTGAAGATCTACACACGTATACAGACTTCATAAAACACAATAAAAAATTAACCTTTAAAAAAACTAAACTGAAATAGGTGATTAATTTTGGGAGCTACGATGGCAGAGACAGACACAAATATCAAACGCCCCAGGTGTTAGGTAGTCATCGCCGCAAACATTTGCAACGCCAAAGGAGTTGCCGATGCTCGCCGGGTTGAAAGGAAAGATGGGATACGATGCATGTCCACGCACGAGACAGGGTGCGGGTCTCGTTTTATCACAAGCTTACAGGAAGCAGGAAGGTTTGAGAACCCACAGGCCTCGAGGACACATCGTCAGAGGTACCGCAATAAGATGAGAAAGGGATGGTAGACTCCAGCGTGAGGGTGGTCGCTAGCCAGTCAGCTCACACGACGGGAGTTTACCACCAGCTGTACTGAATGCACGCCTATTGATGATCGGGTCGGGTCTGTCAGGTCGTTGCCAGTGCCACCCCTGAGGACTAAGGCGGTCGTCGTTTGGACCATACCTAATAGGCCATAGTTTATTAGGCCAGGTCTAAGAAAAACCTTTAAAATCACAGACAGACATGTCCGTGTTATTTATATGTGTAGATTAATTGCGTTCCATCGCCTGTAACCATACAGCCCAAGCACTCCTGTTTAATAGTCTCCGATGTAGGAATGCGGCCATAATTTGTAATGAGCAGGATCGTGAGATATTTCTCTACGGTTCGCCTATTTAATAGGTTTCGCTCGTTACGCCGTTCCCATGCTTTCTGTACTGAATCACGGGTTTCCTCCTGATCCCAGATTGGTGGGATTCGGGTCCGCTACTTCAGCGAGAGCAGTGGTTAACGGTGCCAAGACGATGATTATAGCCCCACTTATACCAAGTTACCACCGTGTTAGATATGTAGATTTTGTTGGATTGTTACAGTATCGGCGTCATTCGAGTTCCATCGTTCGTAGTCCTGATGATGGAAAAATGATAGAACGATACCAAAGTGTTTATTTATTTTGCAGCTCATTATTTATGTTAAAAAACAGAATCTACGTCTACAAATACATTATTAAGAAATATATGTTTTTACGCTTGAAGTACGTTCGCTGGTGGTACGGTTCTACCTACAGGTATCTACCGAGCCGTATTGTATATACCTCATATTTTTCCAGAATACTTTAAGGAACTTCCATAAATATGGACTTTCTCACGAAGTTTTCCTTTACAATTAAAACAATTGACAATTAGTTTAACTATTTGAAATTATTAACAGGTCATACTGGGTCATGCTAAGTTGTAACTCGAAAATAGCAATAGCAAAGATAATATACTGTTTAGTAGAACATTTTACGGTTATTACGAATTGAAACAACAGCTAATTTTGCAACTGACCGGTAACAGTACAGCGCAATTGAACGCTTGTCGGCCAACATTGCGCTCTACAATTAGGTCTCAATCAGAACCATCTGTGCCTTAGGTAAATAGCAAAACTATTAAACCAGACCTTAGAAATTTAGGTAGATATCGTCTACTTTAAGCGTTTAGTTGCAAATATGACGATCTATAGGTATATTAATAGCCATTAAATATTTTCTTCGTACATGATTTATAAAAATTGAGCAAAATCGCATGCACAACCACTAGGCTATCACTGCGTTTTTATCGGTATACAGATACAATAAAACATGACTGTCTTAAGTCCTATCATTTCGTAAAACCTGCTTTTCACACACCATAATGATCATCAAAATAACAAAATATCAAATTTCATATCGTGTTTTTTCAACAAATTGTATGTTTTATGAAAAGTATTCATGCCTGGTATATTTAATCGTACACTATGTATGTATATAAGTGCGTGAGAAAGTTCGAATCGCAGCCGGAAATCAAGTTTAATTCTCGTCTGATTGTCTGTATAAATACGCGGGTTAATTCGAGTGTTGCCCGCATCGCAATCCGGGTCGGGTTTAAACAAGCACGGAGCAAGAATTAAGTGTAATTAGACGTGTGGCGTGCGGGAATCCGGGGAAAAAGCGCAGTATGTACGCAACGCGCGCGACGTGTCGGCGGGAATGTACCGACTGCCGAGTTATGACAATGTGTATTATTAAGTCTGCGTAAAGATGATTAAACAATCAGTTCCAAAATGTCGCGCCGGTGAATTTCGCACGCTGAAAGCTATGTTTTGTTATTTGTGACAATTTTTAGGTCGATACTCTATTCGATATCGACCTTTGTTTTTGATGTATTGATTTGGTGAGAGATCACTCGGTCTCATGCTCGATCAACGAGGCGTTCTCGACGAAACAAATCATGTCATCGGAGTCAAAAGTCCATACAGAATACATAGTGCATAGTGCACTTTTAGATTGCAACTCAAGTCCAGTATGCACGCAACGCGTGCTAAGTGTCGGCGGAATGTACCGACTGCCGAGTTATAACAATGTGTATTATTAATTATTATCAGTTTCACAAAATGTCGCGTCAACGAATTTCGCATACTGAAAGCGTTTCTTTTAGGTTAGGTTAGGTGGTAGACCTGTTACCCTTAGTATGAGTTTAGATCAAAGAGTGTTTGATACCTAGGTACATTATTCGAGGTTTAACTTAATTTTCTTCACCATACTTAATTTACTCTTCTTCACCATACTTATCTTACTCGTCAATTTCAACGCGTTTGTAATCTAATTTAGGTTATCAAAGGTTAGTAATCTATGTAGAGCTAATTGTAGAAGCCCGTAACCTTCGTTCACGTGAAGCGTTTTCCTATAACCTTGATAATTAACTAAAGAAACAAATTTCTAGTCTAGATAAATCCGTAAGTTAACTAATTATACTACTTCCTCTCTAATTTAAATTGTTCTAATAAAACATTTTCTTTTGCAGGTAAGTGTCGAATGCTCCGCAGTTTTTACGATCTTTGTAAGGAATAAATATTACATACGTATGTGTAAGTATATTGGTATCTTCTATTTACTCATAAGTGTTAACTATCCAAGCGCCGATTAAGACACACTATTTAAGTTATTTTATTTTACAGAGTATTTATTTGCATGGCATAAATCATAATTAGCATCTAAATGTTTAACCAGCCGCTAGGTCACCCGTTGTTTGTGTTGAATTCCTACATATGTGTCATCAACTGGCCCACTGCTGGGCTCGGGTCTCCTCTCGTAACGAGAAGGATTAATGCGTAGTCTACCGCGCTGGCTATGTGCGTATTGGTGCTTTACATACCTTTTTGAGACCTTTTTTTAACGACCTCTCAGGTATGTAGGTTTCCTCAGGATGTTTTCGTTCACTGTATAGCAAGTGATAATTACTTTGTAATACATATGTATTCAATAAAAACAGGTGATCTGACAATCTCTTGGCAGACGATTTCTTTCAGATAACTCAAAGACAAAAGTATTATAAGAAAAAAACAATTTATAAATAATAAATTTAATAAATTAGGCTTCAACATATTATAAAAAAATGTTTGTCGGTTATTTCGGCATCGGCATTAAATCCTGAGCTATATTTAGGAATAACCATTTTGGTACAAGTTAACATTTCCATACGTTACGTTTCCTACAACCTTTAATAAATGTATAGCGATTAAAATCTGCGCAGTTATATGGTCTCACAATGTTGTAATTCTCATTACGTTTGCAACAAAGTTACCTTCATGTAATTAATCTAATTACAGACGACGAGGTAATCTTGTAAGCATGTACGCAAATCGTTTGGAGTTAGTTTAGATGATTAGCTTATAACAATCTTATGAAAATTGTATGAAAAGGTCAAGAGGAAAATATTAATATCCGTGTAGAAAAACCAGATATTTTAATTATCTTTAGATATTTACAGGATGTAGATTGATAGATGTATTTAAGGTATACAGATAAAACAAACTCTATTATCGTGGCTATATGTTGCCAATGATTTTAAACCTCATTGATAAATATTACAATGAAATGCTTGCTTTTTTATTGTTGATACTAAAGATCAATCTGAACATCAAGTCGTTATACCAAAAGTTGGGAGAATAATATTTTGTACGATAAAAAACATGATAATAAACAAAAACCTTCAGTTATTGAAGGAGACAGAAGTGTTAGAAACACGATTGCAACGCTTCGTGCTCAGAAATAATAATTAATTTGCCACCAAGTGCAACGTTTCCAACGTTGCGAGATACGTCGCTCTATATGTATATTTATAATTATACGTATTATTTATAATTATTAATAATTAAAGAGCAAAGAAGACAACAGAATTGGCAACATTATTGCAGGCTCAATCAACGCAGCCACTAGCTGCCAAACACCGCGCATTGTTCAGCGCGGCGCAACGTGAGTTAGTGCCCATAACGGGGATAACTGTTAATTATATAGCGCATATTCGCTGCTGCCAGTACTTTGTCTGACGTTATTTATGGGGCACGGTCGCGATTGACACTTCGCTGCGGGTTTGCGTATCGATATGTTATATCTTGAAGGGTTATGAAAAATACATTAGTGAAAAGAATCGGACTAAAGAAACTCTTAATTTAAAAGTACACATTACATCATTAAGAATTATGTAGACCATTTAAGTAATAATCAGATTTCTATTCTCTATAATAATTGTGCCTCTACCGTGGTCTCCACTTAGTAACATTGTACTAGTGTATTGGAACAATAAGTTTGGTTCGTCTCTATATATTTACAGCAATCTTTTACACAAACTATTTTATATAACAGTAGTATAGCCGTCTAATTTTTTTAAAGACTATCCATTTTAGAAGAAAAAAAATCATCCGAGTTACATCCCTACGTAACCGCATTTTAAGACAGTCGAAGAATTGTCATTATTTGGGATATAATTTCGAAAGGGCGCGCGTCAGACGATGAAAAACCACACGAGACTTTTACGGCGACAGCCAGGATGCTTTATGGGCCTGCTGTCCCTTGGCCGATCGTTCGATTTACATTAAAACTGCAATTAGCCCGACACTCTCATCCATTAAATGCTACTTAACTCAGATGTAAATTAAATCAACGAAATAAACAAAAGATCATCGTAAATGTTAATGCAAAATGTTATTTTCAGATATATTTACATCGAATATGGGAACTATCATTAAATTTAATCTCCAATAACTATATTTCTAATTTTTATTCCCCTGGCATGTCGTCAACATAAACATTTTGCATACTAGCCGCTTTCAATATGAATCGGGCATCTTAAAATAAAAACGTCGCGATTGTGTATCAGCGTGGAGTCGGAGCGACCTATCACGATTAATTTGAATAACATCAATTAAGTAGGCCTTTGGAGTGGACATAAAACAAACTGGTCGCTCCGTACAACAATGGCCGAGCGGACGCTGCCGCATAAAAACTTACGACATAAAATATTAATAGAAATGCACGTGCGTTCATTGTCAATAAATTACTCAAGTGACAGAGCAATAAAAAAGTATATTTCTTGTGGAGTGAATGGGAGGCTGCGAGGAGGCTTCGCTGTAAGGTAGCCAATAAAAGTGGCTGGCGTTCGATCGTAAACTTCCGCCGTAGACTGCGTGGCGAGACGCGGTGCAAGGCCGAACATCCTCTCGACTAAAATAATGCTCTCAGACTAGAACATCACCACCCGCACGCACACATCTATATACACTGTCGTTTTCGCTACGCACTATTGTGTCATTCTCCATCTGTGCAATAAAACCGATGGCATCGTCTGTGATTACGAAATCTCTTTCTAATATCAAGCCTGTGTCTACCTTTTCTGTATAGTGTATTGATACATATGCATGTCTATACATAGTAGTGTCGCCGGTATTACGGGACTTTTATTAATAGATATAAGTAGGTACTGTAACTTAGGTTATTTTTTATTACTAATTCGTAATTTGAAAGATAAAAATTTGTATAAGTGACCTGATTAGTACATCACAGTCAGTAGTTGTGAGTAGGTCTCTTAGAATACTTAAGTTTTAAAAACATGATAGAAGACTCAGGAGTAGCCCGATTGCAAGCTTATTTGTAAAAAAAAACCTAGAACATTTTCATCGCAACGCAAAATAGCCATTTTCGATTCAATTCGGAACCGACTAGATTCAGATTAAAATTCATTTACCTTACGGCGTGTGACGCGACCATTTGTAATGCCAAATTTTACTAGAAGCGTCCGCGTAACCGCAGCACCGAGTTTAATTCGCTCCCTCGCGTAATACAATAAGAGGCATGAATCTTACATGAGTCACGTGGTGTTCGAGAAGTTTTTTCGAGAGCCAAGTGCATCAAAGGTCGGGGGACTTAAATTAAATTAGACTGTATAAATAATTTGTAGTACGTTGGACGGACGGTTTGACGGACCATCTAGAGATATGATCAGTGACCCGCTGGTCCAACCTCACCTCCTAATCTCCACGATTCCATCTCCTAATACCTCGTCTTGTTTCGTTATCGAACAAAAAACATGTAATGCTTTTAATTAGATTAAATTGATTTATACTATATCGATCGGTCGTGGCGATAAGTCGGATGGTGAAGTAATTAATCTCTGCAAATAACGACCGTAACGAACGCTCGATGGCGTGTTGTTTCTATAAAAAATCGTAGGGATGATGAGATTTGAATTCTCATTAATCTTGTTTATTATCTTACGATCTGATTGAGCTCGCAATAGCTCAGTGCTACTTTCCTCCTTCCGCTAGCCATTATGCTCGTCTGATTTCAAGAGCATATTGTTAACGTGGAATGGCCGGTTGGTGTAGTAGTTAGTGTACCTGACTGCTGTCGGAGGTCGTGGGTTCGATTCCAGAACAAATCAGATGTTTATCAATTGTCTAGTTACTATAGCATAGGCTCTGCCTTGTTTCCGATCAGATGGCCGTATAAAAAAATATTAAAGGAAAACAAGAGGAAATGTATATTCGTCAGAATTTACTGCAATGTTCTCAAAAGCACGTGATAGGTAAACCGCCTGCATTTAATCTTTTAATTTTCCGAATAGATATTTTTTTACTAAGCAGTGAGGCAATAACTAAGTACATATTTGCTTTTTCTTCGTTTGTTTTAAAACAAAAGTTTTTTTTTGTCTTAGGTTACTTTTTTATTAGGTTTTTTATAACGTTACCTTTTTTTTACTTACCGTTTACGATACTTTACGTTACCGTTTACGTTACTTTACGTTACCGTTTTATAACTTTACTGATTTCATGTAAAATTCGATATGAACTTCATTTCTTTAAAGATAAGATAGAGCTAAGTTAAAATTACTCTTGGAATGCAATTTTTCAAGCGAACGAAGCAAAAATTACGAAAATATCAAATTCGCATTACCTGTAAGATAATTAACAACAATTTGTTAAATAAGCCGTGTCGATACGGTAGAGTTGTGTCGGCGCCGACAAAGCAAATGGGATTCATCTAGGATTTTACAGTATGGACCATTGCTTTTTCTAGTAATTGAAGTAGATATGGAACATGCCGTCCATTTAATGTTAAGAGATCTATCGCGGCTAAGACATATCTGTAACTAACTCTATATCAACAGAAGAAAACGTATTTGCAAAAAGTAAAAAAAAGAACAGTTTATCATAAACTTAGGTTAAAATGTTGGGTAAAAAGCAAAACAAAACTGTATAAAAACATATTTCTGTTTACATACTCACACTTTCTCTCGTCGATATAGTCCTGAATACCACGACGCAATGCCTTTAAAACATAAATGAAAAATTACTCTATTTAAACTTTTCTAGATATAGATGGAACTGGTGTTCAGGCAGGCTACACCTACGCCATCTACCTTAGAATGTGCAAAGAACTGATTACATTGGATATTTAAATCAAAGTAAATTAAATTTAACATTTTTTATATATTTTCAAAATTACTAATGATTTTAATAATAAGCGAGTCACGTCGATAATCGAAAAATAAGTTAAATAAACCTACAACTACAATTTATAAAACTTCGATAAATAAAACTTCGTTAGAAAAAATACCACCCATCCTCTATTGACGGAGTTTCTCATGTATTTGACGAAACAATACGACACGTCCGTGCAACCCTCGATCGTGATCCATAAAGCGCGAACTTAGCTAATGAAATATAAAAAAAACAAGTACACCTCAGCAAACATATCTTGGCAACTCTATAAAAAGCACATCACGAAAATGAATCTTATACGCATACACATAAGAGTGGTGATAGTTGGTTTGAGTGCAATATGAAATGGCTGGTTTATCTACCTGCGTTTGCAGTATTGTCTACCTAGGCTTCGCTGAATGCAAACTGCACCCGGTGATGTGAGATAGGGCTGCCAATTATAAAAGTGATTGAGTCAAATTAAAACGGGTATTGGTTTACGGTACCCTAAGATACAGCACATATAGGAGTTTAGAGCGTTCAGGGCTGATTATCACGCTTTAATATTCGCATATTTACTAAAAAAACACATTTTATTTTTGTCTCAATAAGCTTGTTAGGCTTTGAATAATTAGGGGTTAAGAATATCTATCTAATATTCAAGTTCGCGCGTTACCAGCGTGGTATACCTACTATAGGTTAATACTCCGTATTTAGGAAGATACTAAAAGCTTAAAAACTCAAAGTTTTAGTGATACATAAATAACAAAACATTAAAAATAAAATGTACGAGACATAAAATTAAAAATTTAAGCACAGTTATGTAACAAATTTGTATTTAAATTAACAAAATCGTTTAGAACGCACCCCTGTAAGTTCATACGCGTCTAACAAAAGATCTCATAATTATTATTTTTCATCTGCTACGTTTTTGTCACAGTTATCAATCAACGTAAGGGCTCCTGTTTTGTTTCTTTCTTACTTACTAACTGTTATATATGGCCGTCCCTCTCTGTCGCCGTATAGTGTAATTATAGGAACACCTGGGCGCAAAAGAATGTCGCACAAAGAGACAAGTAATGACGATCCGAATCTAAGATCGGGATATTGTTACCGAGAAAGCCTTTTGCTTCATTAATTATGAAACACAATACTCTTTACAATTTTTCTAAAATTATGTTCGTTGAACGCTGTCATATTATTTGATAAATCGCCGAGTCGGAACTCCTGTATGAAAAAACATTACATTTGTTTCGCTTTCCTTAACTGTCTTGTGGACGCTACTGTTTTGGTTTCTAAGAAATTTTGAACTCTAACGAAAGATTCTACACAAAAGGTGTAGTTCTGATTTCTTGGCTACTGTTCTTTGTTTAAAAAGAAAAGCCACCCACTTGACATACAGTAAAACACGAAAATAGGCTTCATTGTATCTTTATCTTTAGTATTTTCATTGTCAGAACATAACCGATCTGTAATAACTTTTCTTAGAATTAAAATGTTGTTGAACAAAAAAAATATTAATCCATTTATTTAACAATCCAATTTAAGAAAACATCATCAATACTATAAACTTCATATAAATAACATCTCGCACTATCATCGTCATCAGCCCATCTAATGTTTCAATCGGATCCTATCTACTCTCAATATAAAAAAGGATTATTACCGATCTATAAAAAAATTCATTTCAAATTTTCTAAAAATACATACATGTGTTAGACCCAAATGTTATTTGCCTTACATTGCCGGTATCCAGCCGCCAATATCAAGAAAAACATTGTAGCATCAAATAAAATATATAAAATTTAGCATTACCATTACGATTTACCTTTACCAACGGTTTACGAAGATTTACCAGCTCTCGGAGCCGTAAGATGACGTGTTGCAGTTCGTGGCTTGTCGTTAATGAAGAAATATAGCGAGCTTGTGATAAGTCGCGCGATAGTACCGCCCCGGGCATCTCGCCAATATTAATTATACTGAATGAACTAAAACTGCTCTAAGGCAGGCCTTATCTGATAAACGGTGAGAGGAAATGAATGTACGCCATTTTTAATATTTGGACGCTTAAGGAATTTTGATGGGAACCAAAAGCACTCGTAGCTAGCGTGTAATGATTTCGATGTATATTTAAACTTTAATATTAAGTATCTACTTAATATTAAAGTTTAGGTTTAATTTGACAATGATTAGTTCTTCGTAGGTTATGTTCTTGTAACATATATAATTCTTGTAACATATATACATACGACATTAGTATCTTTATCACTTAATGAATTGCGATAGGCGTGCAAAAAAATAAAAAATACACATTCCTCCCGCAAAGTCGTTGTGAAAATTAACGGGAATGGTATCTGGGCGCAAAAAAAAACATATTTCCAAATATTACGTATCTTCTAAGACGATGGAATATCCATTCGCAAGAACCAAGTGGCTTATAAGTTTTAAATTGGGTACATGATATTGGACTTTGCTCGTACGTGATAAAGCTTATTTTTGAAGGAGTATGCGGGTGATGAAATTTCGGCGTATTAAATTGAAACTATATCGGCGGTCAGCAAATCCTGGCTGTGTTTGTTTAGGCGCGGCCACCCTAAAATATTTATTTTATCTTGGTTTGCCGAAGTCGCGTCAATACATAGTTTGTTTCCATTTTTACCCCGAGTTAAAAGATAGGATGGATATTCGTTATAATTTATACGGACGCTTATTGAACGATGTTTGCACTAGTGATGGGATCGGTGTTTATTTATGTTGCTTAAAAATTATAGTTTGCCAAATTTTCATTATTTATGTTGCTGACATGAGTGCATGACAAAAATGTAAGATTATAGAGTAAATTTCTAACCAATATCTTTTCCTATTCCTAATTCCTGACAACCTTGTCAAACCTATGTGCGAGTCCCGTTAAGCCGAGCTCACAGGAAGAAGCAACGCTTTGAGAACCCACATTCCCCGTGGGTACAGGACAGAGGCACCGCAACAAGATAGGAATGGTGGGAAGACGGTATGCATCCGGCTCTCAGGCGTACTACCGGAACACGACATGTTGCAATTGACAGTGGACTCCGGCCTGAGAGTAGTTGCAAATAAATTTTATAAGGTTTACTTAATGACGAGTTATAAATCGATTAATCGATAATTGATTTTAGCAATAGCCCATCACTAGTTCGCAAGTCCATCGGAGCAGATACGTAATACCAACATCTTCGGAGCAAGCTTATCTAAACCAAATACCTTCGCGGAATTAACTCTAGGTGTCTATTGGTTTTCGAACCTTTACGATTCTAATATCCTGTTTGCATTGTGCTAAGACAAACGTCACGGACGTCCATCTATTTGTGTTTTGTATCTATTTTTAAGAAGATAAGATGGTCCATTTTATGGACATGAGTAAAAAATTAAGACCAGATTATTTTCGTATAACAATTTTTTTAAACAAATCTATGTAGTAACTTTTTTTCATGCTGTTAAAATGTTCGAATCACTTATTAAGTTTTTAAGGTATAACCAAGAGGATTAGGTCCATTTAAAAATAACGGTATTAATCAGCATCAGATTTGAAATATACTAGGTGCCTACTACATAATGCATAATACCATGCACGGAGGGCTTCCAACTTATTTTCATACCATTAGGCGACTCCTCTACTTAAAAAAGAGCGCATATATTTACTACAAATTACTTAAAATTTATCTATACATTTCCTATTCGCGCTTAGGCGTCATATTAAATATCTTAGATACAAACTATTCGATATCAAGACAGCTTTACATTTCATCATTAAAAATAGCATCATCTTGTACTTTGTATTTTTGCCTTTTAAATAATTCTGGATTGGACAGTATTCTCATTTCCTAGTTGAATTTCGCTAACAGAATTATATCAAGACACAATTTGGATTATCACTAGCGACAATACTGCGCTTAGCTCTACAATAGCTGTTTTTTTAGATTTAAATGTAGAACCGTGCAGTCGGTCCATCTTTCGTAGAACGCGCTTACAAAGCCACATTAGCAAAGAGTTTTGCTATTTTAAAATTCGAACGAGGTCTTTATTGACGGGAGCGGGAAGACGATAATGGAGCGTAAAGCTGTATTGGGAACGCTTGTGAGTAATTTTGCTCACCGAAATTGCTACCTGAAGGCATTGTCTACGTGCAATCACTAGGCGAAGGAACATAATCCCTTAACAAACGGCACTATTTATTTTAGAGCCGTGACGTAAACCAGCTTTTGTTTTTTTGGATTAGTACGGTTTTTTTAAACCGTAAACAAAAAAATCCTTTGTCTGCGCATTCTGCCGATGATCCCACCTGGCTGTGGAAGATAGTTGCAAATGTTATCTTAAAACTTGGCACGCGAGCGTTCACTTTTATTCTGGTTTTTGATTTTCTTTTTGCTTTAGTAATGTGAGGTTTTATTAACCTCTTCTGTAATTTTAACGACTTTCAAGATAGAGGATCTTACGTGTATGTCACATATATATATATATTTTTAAAACGTATTACCAAATACACAATACCTTAATAGTAATAAAATCATCAACACAGCATGATGGATGGTGGATACTGCGGCATCCTCCTTGTGTTTCTAAGAGAAAGGCGAGCGCAGTAGACCAAAAAGGATTGCAGAAACGTAATGCAACATAAAAATATCAGAAACACATTACACGTTATATTTGTATGAATATCTGAAAATGTGCAATGAAGGTAAATCATTTGTATCGGAATTCAAATCGCCCAGTTAGGTCTGCGGTCACTTAGCGGACTCTACATAGAATGGCAAGACCGCAACAACGTTTTATATTATTGTTATTTTAGAAAATGTTAGAAATTCTTACAATATATTCAGTCTTGGTGGCCAATGTGATTATGGTTAACAAATTAAAAGGAATTCTCGTCATTCCAAATGCAATGTTCAACTAGTAAATCAGCAATTTATTACTATACCTAATTGTTATGTTAGTAACTCCTCCAATAGATTCTATATTAGTGAGAATATGATTACCTATAGTTGACAAATTAAAAGAAATTCTTATCATTCCAAATGCAATATTCAACTAATAATTGATATTTTACAAATCTAAAAATCTTCCAATAGATTCCGTCTTGGTGGCAATATCATTATGGTAAAGAAAATAAAATAAAAGATGTGTGCAATATTCAAATAATAAACAAACAACGTAAATGTAACACAATATAAATGAATTAGATGACATACATGTAGTAGAAATATATATAGTACAAATTTCAATAAGTGATTTGCGATCGCTTGCGAGCAAATTTTAACCCGAGGAAGATCAGACATATATTGCTGGTGATGCATGTATATATTCTTAGAGTTCAACTAAGCTCGTAATCTATTATGAAGGGTAGAGCCCTTAGTATGAGTTGCAATCGAAATTGTGCTCGATTCACTATTTCTTATCGACTTTTTAAATCCAAAATTCGTCTTATTATTGCTTCGTCTCGTTCATCAAGTCGATAGCTCACTCAACCAAAACAACGTCAGAATCAATGGTGATAATAGCAGCAGTGCAGAATTTTTTCGGAAGTTGTTCATTATACAGTCAAAACGAATAACTGTGTTACAAAACGTGTTCAAAAACGAAATAACTAAGATTAAATACCTAATTTATGAAATTTGCACAATTTACTCCGAATTCTAAGGGCTATTGTTAGAAACAATAGCATTAAGGGTAACAACAAAGAGAGTAAAAATCTCGAATACACAAAAGTATTCGTGAACTCTATGTAACCGCATTTGGAAGGTGGCAAAGACAATGATAATTGTTCCAGGTGAAATATAGTGTTGCCACCGACAAAAGGACTATGGGGAGAAAAAATTTCTGAAAAAATTATATTTTTCATTGTGATTCGGCGACCATTCACTACAGGTTGGGTGACGAGGGGCGGGCGGACAATGCAGTATCAATGGACGATACCAATATTTTTTGCTTAAGAAGGCGAGTGTTGGAAAAAATACTTCCATTAATTATTTCACAAACGATGGTTCGAACGCGATCTTGATCAGTTTACATTTTGCAATTCATGCCTCGATTTTTGTAAATTATGTATGTTTATTATAATTTCTTTACTTTTTATAAAGGCTTTGTCATTTATTAATGTTAAAAATTTTTATTGACCATTCTTACAACTTTTTTTTACCCCAATATTTATGGTCCTCTACAAGTGTTTTGCTTTATAAACATTTAATTTGAAATTTTTCTTTGGAAGTGCCCTGGTGATGACCACGCTGTTGACGTGATTTCAATTTTTCAATTTATATGGTCGACAGAGACCACTTCACATCAGAATTTCAATCTATATTTTATCTCGATTCAAATATCAATTTTAAAATAACGTAAAGTGTTGTAACGTATCTAAACAGAGAATTCATTCGGAATATTAATTAAAATGGTCTATGAAATAGAGTTCATTGCTTCTGAACAAAGTATTTTGTAAATAAATAAATTGCACAAAGTTTTATTAAAATGTTCCAAACCTAGCAATAACTATTAGTTCAAATTCAATCCA
>DWNK01000099.1:0-15138 GCA_018250315.1 Hyalothyrus neleus pemphigargyra | reverse complement strand
CGCATAAAAAATTATGCTGTGAATTTAAAAACGTAATAAAGTTTCCAAAAGGATCCGACGTTTATTATTCAGTGGTTATTATCTCGCCTAAATTTTAAATGCATATTTGAGTCACTGTATGCGATGATCCGGGTTACTCGGCAATACCGATATTTTGTAGTAATTATCTAAATTAAATAAAAGTACAAAGGGCTTGTGTAGAACGTCTACGGTCTACAACGTTAAGCAACATCGGAAGCGGCGGAACCTAAAAGGACTTCGCTGGTTGTGAGGTGCCATAGTGTGACCTGACTGGCTACCGATCACAGGCCGGAATCTACTGTCAAGTCAGTGACTTGTCGTGTTCCGATAGTGCGCCTGAGAAAGAGATTTATTCTTCCCACTCTTCCCATCCTTCCTACAACAATTTAACTCATAAGAGTCTTGAGTTGAGAATACTTGAGCAAAAGCCTCATATTAGAATCATGTACCTATAGATATATATCGTATCGTATATATCGATAACACAGCGTCACATAGATTGTCGCTTTAAATAAACGTTGCCATCCACTTATCAAGTCGTATCCGCGAATATTTCGCGTATTTGTTCACGTTTCGAGATTCGCTGTTCAAATCCAAAATACCGAGGCGTAAAATTGTCAGGCAGATAGGATGACTTTCGCGTCATCCACGTTATAAAGACTGTAATTGTTGCGCATCGGCTGGAACTAATACGGACGAAATGGAACGAAAGTGGAGCCAAGAAGGATCGAAGAATATAATTTATCCGCGACCGTAGAACAAAGGGCGTGCAACAAACGAACAAAAGATCCCCAGAACGGACCCGGAGAGAGGGCCCACTGTGAAAACCAGTTAAGTGCAATATTGTTAGTTTTGATTTATTAACCGACTTCAAAAACGGAGGATATCAATTCGATACGTATTAATGTAATGTTACTCAATAGTACTATAGTCACATATGAGAATAATCTATTAGGGCTTAACAATATTCAAAATGTTATAATTATGAAAATGCTATGTGTTTCACCAAACACTTCTCCGAAATTCTCTTCCTTAATTTTTATTAGTTTAAGTTTACATTAACTTAGGGAACAGTGAAAGTTTTATCAAAATCAAGATGTGACCTAAACGTGTAAGTATGAAGGAAGCCTGGCTTATTGATATGAACTTCCTATGTGGTGACAAAAGTAAAATAAAATATTTGTGAAATAGATAATTGTGAAATCGCTTCTAGCGTAGCGTCGATTTTAAATGTTACTTAAATTATGTAGTTCTTCATACTTTGTAGTGTATTGAAGTCGGTTGATATTTTTTTATTCGAATATCTTTAGCTCATGGTTTATGTTTTACTATTGAGAAATTAGTTATAGAAATTGGTTATCTTGAATATACAATCTGTAGTTTTAAAAAAAATAATAAATTATTGTTTGTAGGATCGTAATCAATTTAGTAGAAAATGTTAAGTCACTCACGAAATATCTAACTACACGGAATTCGTTGGTTCTACCTTTTAACTATTGAAAAGTTATTACATCACTCCCTTTTATCTCCCTTTCTATATTTTATTTATTGTGATTATTATTACTCAACGACTAGTAATAGCGACTTGGCATGGCTCAAAAAAAATTTTTTTTTTTGTTAATTTATTATTTTTTGTTAAATTGTTTCTTAGTCTGTTTTCGCATTACACCCTGGCGGTTTGTTTTCTGACGGAAGCCTAATACAGGGAATCGATTGGTCGTACGACCGACCGAGGGTACGCTCGTTTCCGTTCGATTATAAAAAGCTAATCGACTGTTTAGTAATAAGGAGTTTATGTTTTTATGCACGACCATTAGACGAGATTGAAGTTCTCGCACGAGACGAATAACTCCGAAGTCAGGTGCTCAAAAACTAAATAATTGTGCATCATGCATTCCTTCGCTAATTGTAATGGCGATCAAAAACTCAGTTTCTATGCGATTGAATTTTGATATTATAAGTGTATTTTTTATGGGTTTCATGTTTGCCTTCAGGTATTTACGAGGTGTGCAATTGAATCATAAGATATTTTAGAAATAATTGTATTGTATTAGTGAATGTGCATATTAAAATATGCACATTACAATATTACACTATTAATTTTTTTTTATAAAGAATATATATTTTAAGTAACATTGATTGATTAACTTTGACTTGAATAATTTGACGAGATGGGCGTAATCAGAATTGGTCTGGTCTGGTCGACCTGTCTAGGAGAAGGACAATTTCAAAATCAAACCTCGAACTGTGTTTCGTCAGGCACAAGTAAGTAATTTGGCGGGATGGGCGTCATTAAAATCGCCTTGATATGATAATTACACTGCACGTCTAATTTTGATGTAACATTCAAAGAGTGTTATAGTATCTGCATATCGTTGATTAGTTCAGTTATAGATCTTGTATTATTCACCGAAGAAGGAAGATTCATCCATACCAGTTGAACCCATGGATAACTATATGAATGGATAACATGTGAAATATGTACCTAAGAGACGGCCATTCGATATAGATCCACTTCTTTCGATATAGTTCCACTTCTTTAAAGTAAATGTTTTTAACATTGAGGCAACTCTAATGAGTTTCGAATCTCAATCCTTAGTATCTTACTATAACTGCTTATAGAAAAGCACATTCAAAATTGGAACTTGTAAGTCATTGCGAGTATTTTAAAGGAAATCCAAATCGAAGTAAACGCAGCAAATTTCGAAGTAACATTAATGACAAGTGTGGAACGAGTGTCGTGGCGGTTCTCAATAAACACAGATAAAGTTTCTCGATAGAGTCGAGATTTCTGTCGGCGGTGTGAGATGTCAATTTTCAGTAAATCGGCGGGTAGGTGACAGCGAGTGGCGACGTGATCGATTAGGTTGCTTCACACGACGACCTGTCTTATTTTTTTTTCTATTTGTTGCCAAAAGTTTTTAATTAGCATTGATTATTAATTTAAAACCTATTAATTGTTTTAATTTTTACATAAAATACTATTTTAAATAATTTATAGGAACCATATATAATAAGCGGAAGCTAAATAGCAAAATGTATGTAATGATAATCAATAAAATATTTTTTGTAAGCAAAGCCACTTAATAGCTTGATATTATAAAGTACCTACAACCAATGGAACTTCAAGTTCTTGATGATCAAGGACGATAGTTGTTACACCTCGTCACTCACACCGAACGGCGGTGTCCTGTCCCGACCGAAATATACCATAGATAGTTTAATTTTAACATATTTTAAATAAATAGTAAATAATTATAGATACTAGTGATCCTGAGTAATTTTGGCCGCTATTTATATATTTTTTTCAAGTTCGAATCTTACCGAAACCGCTGTTTGGCCATAGACAGTCAGTCACGGAGATGTTACCTTGGTACCTTATCAATAACTGTATGTTCCTAATAACTTCAGAAAAGAAAGAGAATTAATGCTGGTGGTAAGGTCCAATCTGACTGGCTAGCTATGACTTTCAAGCCGGTCTTAGGTAGACTCTTTACCACCAATAGTGTTTTTTGTGTTCAAATTTTTGGTGTCTTCTCTACTGTGGTCTATGTTGTCATATCCTCGAAGCCTAGGTTTTCAAACCGTCACTGCTTCCGGTAAACTCGGCGTCACGAGACCCGCAATTGTCCCAAGGGCGCGGACTTGCATTGTAAATCCCATCTTTTCCTTTAAAGCCGCTGAAGCGTTGACTTTTCTGGTACTGATAGTTACCGTCATGTAGCTCGCCAACCTCTTCGTTAGGGTTATACATAAAAAATAACTACAGTGAACAACTGACTTAATATTAAACAATAAAGTTTACACTCGTGTTTTGTAATCGCATCAAACGTACCGAGAAGTAACGTTCAGAAAGCTCTAGATCTGAGAGAACTTTTAGCAGCGACTACTGTGCTCCTACCGCTACCCGCAGTCACCCTTTCAGTTGCACACATCGCTCCTTGAATTTTTATATTCAGACGCTGAATTTACGTTTCGAATTTCAAACTTAAATACGTGATCGGAGTGTAAAGTTTGTATCGCGCGGGTACCTACTTCATTCTGTATTAAACCGCAATAGAACTGAAGTATTGGATGAGATACCTCGAAACTTGCATCTGCCGAACTCGGTATTGGGTATGTGAACAAAGCAAGCCAATATATTGTTTTGTTCCGCTCGGTTTACGTTCAAACTTCCGAAAGTTCGCGTTGCTTTCGTATTTTTTTGTACATACACATTTTTATTGGCAAAGAATGCTTATTTTTGCGCGTTAGACTAAATTTACATGTGTGTACAAAGTACCTTTGGCTATCTCAATGCTATTACCAAAGATTTCAATGTATGGCTATTGCGTATAAGAAAACTATGTATTAAGAATAACTGAATTTAATATTCAAGCTCTTTCTATAACATACATTTCATAGAAGTATTAAAATTTTATTTGTATGAATAAATGTACAGATAAACTTACTTACAAGCTAATTTTAATTTTTACTAAGATATATAAAATCATCGATATTGTATTCTACATAACGTCGTGTGTTACTTAATAAAACGAACAAATATCGATATTACATATACAATGGTATTAATTTCTTCTGAACAAATAATTTTGGTAATAAATTTTAATGCAGCATACTTTTGTATGTTCGAAATAGCGAATAGTTGGTTTTATATTTAATATATTTGTAGACCATAACTCAAAAGTTTATATTCTGTCTGCTCGACGCTCATAATTTCACGCCAAAATATGTCTCGTATAAAAGTTTCAATTCCAGCATGCTGAAGTGAATTGTTTATTAATTGTGTCGTAAAAGAGTCAAGAGGCTGCCTAGTTTGTTCATCTGTACACTTAATTTTAAAGCACATAAAAGTATCTACTGTCTGGATTTTAGTTTTAATTAATTCTTGGGAAGATAGTCGTACAATATTTGTTTTTACGACCTTAAAACAATTTCATGCCGCGGAACGACGTACCGAACCTGAAATATTTATGGCTACGTGTGTAGGCTTCTTTATTTTTATAGCGCACTTATAGTTGATTTCTGATTGTGCTCCGGAGAAGTTGTTGCGAATTTCTTGTGTATACCCCAGGGAACTATCGAATCGTACGATAAAACCGAGCGGACAGCGCGTGACGGCGAGGCCGAATTATGCCTCGCGATAAAATTCTCGTGCCTCCAGTTGTTCGGGGAACTTTCAACTGGAGCATGCCCGTACTATTTTCTATTCATTATTATCGGATTACGGGCGAGTCGATACGCCTGCCGTTCGGGAGGGTTCGCACGAACTCCGCACCGATATGCTGCTATACTCGCTTCTACCTCTAAATCTCACGTGCGCCGCAGATTATTTGGTCCCGCCATTGCTACTTATTATATTTAGAGTACTCGTATAGGAACCAATCTTTGCTCATTTGCTGTATAAGGGTTATAATTATTAAGAATCACAGTTTTTCCTCCGTAAGGGACCATCGAAGGCAGTATCTTGCCAATCTGACCATCGTAAATAAGGCGTCGGGCCGCACGAACGTCGTCGGAAAGTCTACGTTTCATCCATAAATCTCGTTAATGAGCGACTCTGATCGTGGCCGTGATTAGATCGCAGGATTTCAGTAGTGATAGTGGCGCAGAGGATTGGGAGTAGTACGGAGACGTATGACCCCGCAATATTATTATAATGGCAATACAACAATTTTTTGTTTGGGCTACGCAGGGTTTACCAGACGCGCAGGATTTAGTGAAGTTCCAGGATTGGTTGTTCTTTGAAATAAGGAGACGTTTGAACGAATTTATGCTTGGATTTATCTTATGTTTAAATTATATAGGGCTATTTGAAAACGTGTTTCGTTAATTCTCTTATATTGAATTTAATAAAATGTTGGCAAATAACCTTTTACTATTTTGTTTAGTTTGCCATTATTCTGATTGAATTGAGCAATTTTGTAATATTCTCTCGCTGCGAGTTCGTTAAAAATTTATCGTTTTATAAAATAACGGGAGCATGCCGAAGCGCAAGTGTATGGAAAAATAATACATAAATTGTAGTGCTCTCGTTGAATTTCAATATTTTAATTGAAGTGAACGAAAGCTTTAATTTAATGCGCGTGGATTTATTCGTTTTATAGCCACGATAAATAAAAATAAAGAAATATATGTATGTTAGTTTTCTAATTTCCCTTTCGCAAATTTTGGAAAAATTGCAAATGGATTTATTTTACGCAATTATGGTGCATAGGGTTATTTTTGTATAAAATTAAATGAGACAATCAATCATCATGGATATCTGTGATAGGATTTCCAATTGTAATTGAGTTGAGTTTGAGTTGATAAAGATAATAGGTAAAATTTACTTAGATTTAATTACATACACGCAAATAAAAATAATAATCGTTTTCTTAACATAAATAAACAGTGTATATAATTCTGTCACAAATTTGAAATAAACGAGTGACTATAACTGAGTGTTGTCTGTTATGGAGTTTCTTGGTGCTTTTCCGCATATCAGAAACACCTTGTGAATAGATATACTCTGCACCACTAATACTAACGGTAACCTAAAAATATTGGCCCCAATACCGTGAATATATGTAATAAGAATAAGAATAGTAGGGGCGGCAACGGCTTCGACGTCAGTATGAGGCTACTCACATGACGTGTAAAAAAAGTAGGGTAGGTAAATTAAAGAAAGTCTAATAAGATATAACTCTCCCAATAGGTGCCTGAAAAGGCAAATGCTAGGAACTAGCGCAGTGAGATCAAATAGAGTTCCCGATACATTTTCTGTAAACACTGATGAGGCCACCGAGGACTTTTTTTAGTGAGTGGGTGGAAAATAAAAAAAAAAACAAAAAACATTAAAATTAAATGATGACGGAGTGCCCTGAACAAAATAATTTGAATTATATTTTGAGTATTGTATAATAAATATTCCAATATTTTTTTTATATCAAGATGGCCTCTAATTACGTGGCCAATTGTCTATAGTTGAATATATTATTTGTTCCATTTGGTACCCAAGTCACCTTCAAAAACCACTGCGTACGTTCTTCCTTGATCCTACATTTACTAGGAGATTATTGTGTAGTCTTATTCGTAGCGAACGGTTTGAAGTACGGCGGATTAACTCGAAGTTGCTATAACAACAGAGGATCTTCTCTATATAAATCTAAGGTGGTTGCGGTGAATATAAAGGGTACGATCACAACGTCAGGTGAACAAGGCCCTTAATACAAGCAAATAGGTAGGCCGATGCTAGGTAATCCAGCTTAGAAAGGATTATGCATGAAAGCGTTATATGCCACGTTTGCCTTTAAAATAAGGCTGCCAACTGTTTTAGAATTTAAATCGGGATCATTTTCTAATTTTATTTCATTTTTATACAAGCTTAAATAATAAAACCATTATATTTGACTGGTCCGTCGATCTAGTGGTCAGAGAAGCTAATTAATGGGTGGTGGGGTTCGATTAAAAAAAATTGTGTGATGAACACAAGGATTTATTCTGTGTCTGGTTGTCAATTATCTATATTTTTATAAGTATGTTTTTAGGAATATAAATGTATGATTTTATCAGTCATCTGCTTGCCAAAGTCCAGGCTCTGCCTAGTTTGGGATTAGATAGCGTGAAAGTTGCCCAACGATTTATTTATATATTATATTTTAAACTTTAAACACCAAGGTCATTCAAACACATTTGAGATACAGAAGCGGACTATAGCTCTCTCTACGAAGCTTTATAAAGAATATATAACGAAAGTCTCCTCAAGTTTGTTTTAGCCCTATAAACATTAGACATAGGATAATTTACACACGTGTTATGTATTTTAGTAAAGGAGTTAAATGTCAATTACATTAAAATCTCTTTCAATACAAATCCAACTTCGCAAACTATTGTTGTCATTAGGATGTCACTAGAATGTCTCATAAAAAACCGTAGTGTTTGGTGAACCTGCTCTAAAACTACCGTTACCTGATCCTTGCGCGACTTAAGGCAGAGCTAAAGCCTCGGTTGCAAATTATTGTTCATACCACAATAGGAGACGTACAGAATTCAACAATGCGTACTCTTAGTCGGTCCTTAAAAGACGAATGCCATAAGGTCGGCGTCCTATTACATGTTAGCTACGATTAAGATAAATTTTAGATTAAGGTATGTTTTACGATTAAGATAAGATTTTATTTACGACTATGATTTAGATTTTAATTAAATGAACTAAAAAATTACCCAGGTTACCTTATTCCCAGGTTATAACTATTGGCGAGAACGATGAAATATGCCTGAGACCATTTGAAAACTTGGTTTGAAAATTATCTCATTAAATAATTGTATCTTAGGCTTGCTGAGCACAATACTTATTCTAATAATTTTGCGTGTTAAAAAAATGAAAATGAAAAACCCACTTATGTGTCTACACTACATAGGTCTACATAGTCTTACACTAAGATTCCCTAAGAGTGAGGCGTTCCATTTCATTAAAGTCATACGTTCAGGACAAAATCTTAACTCATGTGATAACATAATATGATGTCTTAACATATGTTTAGGTATCTTGCTGATGGTAAGGTGACCGTGTGACGTGACTCGACCACTATCAGGCCGGAGTCTTAACGTCTACAGTGAATTGTCGTCTTTTCCTGTTGTGGTAGCTTGTGGGTTCTCAAAGCGTTCCTGCTTCCTCAACTGAACTCGGCGTCATGAGACCCGCAACTTATCCCGAGGAGCGTAGACATCCCGTTCAAAGCGTATTGGCGATTCTTCTGGTGTTGCAAATGTTCATAGGCACTGTCGTCTAGTAATCATCAGGTAGCCTGCCTGTAATCTCATACATAAGTATAAGCTCGTTCTATTTGCAGTTCTTATAACAGATATCCATAGGATGCAGTGACCATATCACTCCCATCGGGTGGGCTGGGGCTTGATTTATATATTCATTTTAGAAAGCTCTCTATTCCGTACTTGTAGCTAGTTAGTCATTGTATTAGTCGTTAGCTAGTTATTAGATAGTTAGCAATCTCCAGTATTCGGAAACAGTGACAAGGCTTCTTAATTCTTAACTCGCAGGTAGTAAGACAAACACCTTAATAGCGTGGCCAGCGAGAGCATTGGCATGCGGCACCAACTCCGAACGCAGATTCCTATTCTACTCCGCGAATCAATATGCAAGTATCTATCGCCACGCGGGATGTTTTACAAGTAATTACAGTAAATTACATTCGGCGTATAGTCTGTTGTATACGACGATGGAATTAACATGGAGTTCATATATTAATTAAACGTTTAGTGTTTCGAATTCTATATACCTACACCTTTCTTATTTAATCATATTGTATCTTTCCTAATGTATATTTGGAGATGGAGTATTCGGGATTTCCACCAACTAAAAAGCTCTCTGTGTTCTTATCAAGGTTTACAGACACATCATATCTGATTAATACTCGAGACACATGGTCCTCGTTGCCTAACTTAGCTACCCTTCATGCATTAGGTATGAGGCCACTCGGTTTTAGATGCCTATTATGACAGACAGGAATTATTGTAGCCCATTATAGTATCTATTAGTGTTTCAAGCTATAGGGACAAATATTAGTGGTATGCCAAATGTTTTTCGCCTATATCAACCCATATTAGTGCCTCTTTTGATGGTTTTTGGCCAACCAGTAAATCGGATGATTCAGACCTCCGAAAAGGTTTCAAATGCTTTTTATGACAACATGGGCATTTGCTTATCGTGTCTTTGGAAGCACGAAAATGCATGTTAAGTTTTGCTACTAGCGTTCACCCATCCAGTTCGATACCACACCCGAGGTTATTTAACTTAAAGTTACATTGACACACTATTTTGCGTATTGTCTTGTAATTTTTTAAAAACTACATATAGATTTAATCACTATTATTATTATAGTTGGTGTATTAAAACACACAAAAACAGATAAACCCGCCAAAAAATTCTGACAGCGAATATTTTATCGTAGGAAAAGCTTAGATAATATATTGTTATTATATTGCAAGCCGATATCGATCTCGACACGGCAGCTTAATATTACAACGACTGCAGAAAATCAATTGGTAACAGATAAAATACACACAATACAAATTATAGCGTGTAATATGGGTCGACCGTTCTTATAGTCCTCCAAAAACCCGAATTTAAATTTTTTAAAAAGCTTTTAGTATTGAATTAGTTTGTGAGATCCGATCACTATTTAATTTGACGCCATATCTTCGGCGCTTCAGATGTACGGGGACACCAACACGCCATTGTTTGCAAATCGAAACATTCTGTCTGTACATGTCTCGTCTAACACCAGCGAAAGGAGGGCAAATACCAAGACGTAGTGAGTAAGACAAGGAGGGAAAACATAACTCGAGTTTCGTACAACATTTGTAGGTGGCAAATTTTATAGTCCAATTTAATAATAAACCCCCTATTGCTTAAAACACAGCTCGCATTCGCGTTGTTTTGTCGCGCCCAGGCGACATTTATTGTCGACACTAAAAAGTGGAATTTGGTTGAATAATAAGTAAACAGATTCTTGGAGTAACTTGGCCGCGTGAGATGCCTGTTTTTGCGAAATCCGTAGCAAACCGAGGCATATAATAATGTTTTGTGAATGCTTTTGTGAGTCTACACGCCGTGTGATTTCATCGGTACAGAATATATTTAGGTCTTGTGATCCATTCTTAAGCTGTGTTGTCTGAATTCGGGTTATTCGAGCTACCCTTTAAGTTTAAACTGCATGATTTGTTAATGACACTAAACGATTTAGTAGGATAAAATATTCTATGGTGTAATGCAAAACTGTACGATAAATTTAAAACTTTGTTTATTATTACTCTTAAGACATAAAAAGAGTAAAGGGAAATAGTAAAGTAAGTAGGACTTGTTTTTAAAAGAAAAATGGATTTGAGTTTGTACATAGGCCCGGATTATACTGGATAAGATATTTGTTAATATATTAAAAGCTCTACATTCCACAAGAGAATCAAGCATTTGATCCGCTCTACAAAAAAGATAATGTCATTGCTATTTTAATCAACATTGCTGGAGTGCATTGCTTCGTTCTGTTGTACAAACAATAAAAGAAATCCTTTTACGCCACAACAAAATAAGTTCTTTCAGCAATTGAGAGTTGTTTTGTTCATTCGTAAAGGAATGATTCCGGCTTTGATATAAAAGTTGTCAGTGCAGGACAAGCAACAAACGGGAAGATCTCTGGCGTGTATTGTCCTAGCGAATCAGCGCCGACAATCTTGCTGGGATCGTGAGTATCAGGATCTTAGGCGCAACGCACACGTACGAGCGTCTTAATTGTATTGACTTGTGTTTTGTTTAAGCTTACTTGTGTATTGTGTTCTATCTATAATTGCGTAAAAATGTTGAGAAGATGATTTATATTCGTTCTAAATGCCATGTGTATTTTAGTGGCTAATCAAAAATCACCAGCAAAAAATTTCTTAATTTAAAAATCTAATTTGTATGAACCAAAATAAATTATTTTCTACTTTTTATGCCGTCACGTGAAAAAACGCCGTGTATTAAAAACGTAGTATATTAATGTTTTATTATTCCTGCCTAATTATTTCAATGCTTATTAAATTATGGTCACGGGGGACCCTTGCTTTATTGCTTTATTTTTAGTGTATTAGTTTACAAACGTGTCACGTCCGCCACCACAAAACGCGTAATGAGGTTTTTTTTTGAATTAGTGAGCCTTTTCGTCCTTAGAGCTGAGCATAATATGCAGAGAAATAATATAAATTTTATGTATATGATACAAAACTATCAACCGCAATGTACATTTCTGCAATAATAAATTTCTCTGGAATCTATCGTGTGCGTCTTGCTTGTACCATTTGTACAACGGGATCGCGCCGCGTAGCGCCATCCTCCGGACGTCCTGTGACGTCTGCCGGGATTATCGGCCCGTATCCCACCATCGGTGTTTTTCTTTCTCCACTCTTCTATAAATGTATATATGAATGCACTTATTTTTCATGCAATGTATACGTTATATGCGCGTCTAGCCCCGCGACGTGTGTATATCGTATATGACCGATTAAGTTAAGCAATGATTCAGTGTTAGTAGTAAAAATGTTCGTGCTTCCGAGGGCAGTCTGTCCTGTTTGTTATCGATGGATAGTAGTCGGGGGTATTATCGGAGTATTTTCGGGCGATTCGAAAACATATCAAAGACTGATAAGCCACAAAAGTAATGAAGTTTAAAAATTAATGAACAGAAACATTCATTTCAGACAAATTTTCATTTTTTTGTTTCTTGTAGATATATAATAGATGAACTGATTTAAAACTTATCCCTGTACGTTTTGTTAAAGATAAAGATTATTATACAATATCGTCTATGTAACATGTGCTATTTGAAACGTTACATGTCATTTGAATGTCGTTTCAAATAGCACCACCCTGTTCCGGTCGATAGTCATTTGCCGTCTGGTCTGGTGGACGCATTGCTATGACATGACTGTTATAGCTAATTGATTTAACATGTCCGATACCATTGCTCTGCCAACAAAAACAGCCAACCCTAAAGATTTTTGTTCACAAATGATCGCTACCGATCACATTGTTTGTTTTGCAGAGTAGCGCATCGGTGGGTGCGTCCGGCGTATACTGAACTTGCGGCCCCTTTGACACTTAATAGAGCGTTCTGGAATCTCGTTCGCCTTATTTTTCTAATGCCTTCTTGTGTGATAGACAACGTTTTTGAATGCCGTCCGATTTTTTCTCTATTTCTAAACGTATTTCGCCGAATCCTTAAGCCCTAATACAAATTAGACACGTCCGTGTTTCTGGCTTCAATTTGTACGCTAATATTGTATAGCTATATACCTACGTTAGATATGTAATTTCAAGTTACAAGAATTTTAATAACACAATTATTTATTTTACAAGTAATTAGTATCATTAATAATTGTGTTACTGCGTTACAAAATAATGAATGATACTACTTTATTTTAAACAGAATAAATCTCTAAATAACGCCACGACACCTAACATAATTACGAAAATACGTGTTGTAAATTATCAAAATATTCAAATTAGTCTGCCCAAACTCAACGTCCTTTCGTTTCGTAAAATATACG
The DNA here is from genome assembly GCA_018250315.1 of Hyalothyrus neleus pemphigargyra. Classification (NCBI taxonomy): domain Eukaryota; kingdom Metazoa; phylum Arthropoda; class Insecta; order Lepidoptera; family Hesperiidae; genus Hyalothyrus; species Hyalothyrus neleus. The sequence continues at coordinate 2,034 of DWNK01000099.1, read as the reverse complement.
ATATATTTTATGAAACAAAGTAGGGACGTAACTTTTAATACGATATTTATTTTAGCGCTTCCCGCGGCCGAGCTAATAAATAAATCATCCGGCGTCTCATAATCACGGGCAGCGTCTAGAAGTTGTTGGATGGGTGTCAAGTGGTCGCGGAAATTAGCGAGTGCGCGAAGCGATAGCTTTGTGTACACTGGTTTGGCGCAAGTTGTGAGAAACAGAGTTTTAGCGGTTAGATTATATTGTTTTTTTTTATGTATTTTACTTTATAAGCTTGAAAAGTGGCAGCAACTGTAAAATTGCTACACTTTGCTCATGTAGCATTTATTACGTTTCGGTAGTGGTGTTCTCTATCTCCCCCGAAATAACTTCCCTCGAAACGCTATTCTTGTTAAAAACAAAGCTTTAGTTGCATTACAAGGAAACCGTTTTAGTCATTTACGGTAAGTTCACAAAGCAGTCCGTTTTACAGCATCCGCTTTAACGGATCCGTCGCTACAACGTTTACAAGACTGAAGATGGATACGATAAAAACGGAATGCTACATATTTTATCGGTCCGATATTTTTTACTGGATCATGGATACTGTCATGTGTGTGAACTTCGTCATATAACTACATCGTCATCGCCGAATAAAAACGTATACGACAAAACGGGCCTGTAAAAAGGACTGCTGTGTGAACGTTCCGTTAGTCGTTAAAAATCATGAAAAGGTCTGGTCTGGTCAATCTTCGTTATATTAATTTCGTCTATTCGTAAACATATGGAAAGAGAGGGGTGGTAACAATTATTAAATTCTGATCCGCCTTCACTTAACAAAACTGTTTTATATGAACTTTCTAAATATTTTTCCGTTAATCGTTTAAATTTATTTAATTATGACTAACTCTTCCAAAATGTTGAAAATTTTGAAATGTTGAAGAATCTGGTAGATACTTCCACTTCGTTTTTAAGGTCCCTGAACTTTATGATAGAGAATCCTTTTCTTAGATTGCGACTCCATGATCACTCGTCCCATTCGTTGAGCTGTTCGTGGAGAAATTGACATTAACTACATTTACGCTCATAAAACATTACCCCAGATAGGATTACACAGTACCTACTTTGTATTAATTTAGCGCACAAACCATTATATTATGTAATAACTGTGGTTATTTAGTTACAATATAGATACTCTGCGGTTATACAGTACCTAACTAATAACCAGAATCCAAACTAACTCATTATAATAGCGGAGTTTTGTTATTAGACATATTTATCTAATAACATTGTTATTATGTGCGTATGACATGTCGTAAATCATGTTTTAAATAGACTATCATTGTCTTGTCTCCATAAAAATGCGGAAGTCAAACCTGCTGGTAATATTTTTATAAATTCAAAACATTCTTGCTACCAAGATCAGTTTCTGAGTATACAATTTATACGCCTGCCGCTTATGAAACGTTCTGATGATTATCGTTCAAGACGCGTGGCTGCGCATTTCGCCTTCTAATTATAACGCCCACTTCGCAAACTCGAGGACGCATCGTGCTTATACTCCTTCACTTTAATTCGTAAAAGAGATAAGCTCTCGAAAAGCAGCCCTTAACCTTTTCTTTCATTACACATTTCCATGTTCCCTAAGACTCTTAGCAAACACTCGAAAAATTTTATATTAGTCTTCTTTGCAAATTTTACGCTGCATCCTCTCTGTTAGTAGTAGCAAGTGGGGTTTGTAGACATAAACTACTATGCAGTATCGTTGGAATCGACAATTACCGTAATTATCCTTGGTGGTTGCTATCGTGTTGTGTATGGGTCACTTTCTGTAGGTATACTGCTGCGATATGAAAAGTTATGGTAATTTCAGCTTTCACAGTACATGCCTCTTGGGTCCTAGAAGTGTGACTGATAAGAGAAACAATAGACATAACGCAGCGCCAAGAGGTTCGCACTGTATAATCAACCCAACGACTTTCCAACATTCGTGTATGGTGTACCAGTTTCTCGCTATCACTTCCTGCCATTATCGGTTCGTAACGCAGCGAAGACTGGCCC
>DWNK01000098.1:0-15149 GCA_018250315.1 Hyalothyrus neleus pemphigargyra | reverse complement strand
AATATGCAAAGATAACACATAGTTCAAAACCATTTTCTGATGGTGGATGGGTTAACCAAAAACTAACTTAATATTGCGAATAAAAACACGTTCCACCATAAATTCCAATTGCAACTGTAAGTTTGTATGTAGATACTGAGTGACCATATTGAGTGATTTATATTTCGGACGAGTATCACCGCTGCCTATGGACATTAGTCGCCAACCTTACCACGAGCAGAAATAATAAAGTGACTTGTTCCACCCGTGTCACCTGTGTTTTAATTGTTCACCATTAAATTAAATCATAATTACTTACATGACATGGGTGTTACTGATGTAAAGTATTCTACTGAACGATTATAGGTAGCAGTAGCACTTATTTTAATAAAAAATAGTACCTATAAGTAATTTATAAACTAAATAGAAAAAGACAATTCCTGAGGTATAGGTATTTTAATTAAAACTTGAAAAGAAAAAAAACCTGTTACTTTAATAGCTCTGGAAACTAAGTTAATTGTTCATTGTATCTAAGTTCTCTTATTACTTGCTAGATTCTGCCTACGGCGTTGCACGCATTAAAAAAATTAAAATGTAATATATTCCAGCATTCATATAGCATTCGGGGATGCTGTAAGTAAAAGAATTTTCAAAATCGGACTAATAGTTCTAGAAATTAGCTTTTGCATCTAAATTTAGAAACGTTTGTTAACCCCCGACATAAAAGAGGGGTGTTAATGTGCGTAGCTTCTAAACCGGTTTCAGTTCTTTTTAAAGGTAATTTAATCGAGAATGTTATTAGCTAAGATTCAAGAAAATCCCTTCAGCCGTTTGAAGATGATCAACTCTTTTGAGTTGAGGAAGTTTTCTTATATTTCTTTTCTAGATTTGAGCAACTAATATGGGTCAAAATGATTTGAAATTTTGTATCCTGTTACTTCCATAATTTGCAATACATAGTAACCTTGTCCTGATGCTGCAGCATCACCTGGGCCCTTATTCGCTATGAAAAACTAGATACATAACGCAGCCGCGTAAATTTTTTCTCGTGTAATATTCGTTAAATGGTATTCTGTATGCCATTGTCGTATATTTTAACGCGTTCAGTTGCGTTATGAGAATGGTTTGAATGAGAACTATGAACCACGTTTAAGTTTAGAGCACGTTTGGACGTCACACGTTTTCGGCAAGTAATTTCGTGTGTCATAGTGTATAAGGACCCTGGACTCTGCAGGATACTCAACTACTTGCCAACTTACAGTAGAGGTGTCGTGTTTGGGTACATTGGAGTGGTCTGAAAAGAATAGAATATAGATAGATAGATAGAAATCCTAGAGAATATTTATATCAGGGGTTTTTCTAAGTTTTTGAATTATAGTTATTGTGAATGTAAATTATTTAATTTATTCTAAACATATAACATATATGAACTGATCATACCTACATTTTGTATTGTAATTCGTTTCATACACTCCTAGGATTGTTGTGTGATATCTGTAGGATATTAGTTGTTAGTTATAGGCAACGAAGTGCAAATAAAATCTATTTGATTAGTACTTCCAGAGGTTCGCGTATTATGGTAAACAAAAAATAAACTCTTGAGCTTGATGTATTAATAAATTGCTGAGATGTGATTATTATTACAAATTTGGAAGATAAAACGTTTTGTATTACGCCAAGAACATGCCCAATTCATCTTGCCTTAAAAGTTTAAACAGTAAAGTAACTTAGATTTATTTTTGATCCGTTATATCCTCACGATATTATCCTTGACCAACAAAGCTAGTGATAATTAATTTATAATACGCATAATTTAATAAAATCAGATGTGCATGGTCGGGATTCGTACCTAGTCTCTCGGAATGGGACCAAGTTTTTCTATCACTGCCTTTAAAAATTTCATTTAGCAGTATTTTTACTGCATTTTATATTATTTGTATATTTCAACATCGTTGAATTTGATAGTTGCTATGTTGAATGAAATTTAAAACTGTATTTGTGAAATGTGTTAGTGATATTCCTGTTTGTTTCCCTCGCGTTAAACAATAGATGAATGGAAAATGCGCGATCCATTCTGCTCTTCAATATGACTTACAGATAGCGCACATCCATTAAATTCCTATAAGGGGAGTATGCGAACCATTATTACCCTATAAAAAGGGTAATTCTTATACGATACACACTGTTAAATTAAACACGTATTCCGCAGTCCCTACCACAATTGTATTAACCATATTACCGTTTGTAAAAACGTATAACTACACAAAATGTACTAATATGTAATGTTTGTACATATTTCGCTGCTTTTTTAACGGAAGTTATGAAAAAAAAGAATTATTTCAAACAAAACCGTGGCGCTATGACATGTGGCTCTTCAAGAGTAGGCAGAAAGAGCTCTCCTTCAAAGCCGGCGATGCATTGGTGACCAGTATGTTGCAAATATGCGGGGTACTAAACATCAGGTGGCCCGCCGGCATCGTCGCTAATTCTATAAAAAATATGGCGAGCACTTACCCCCAACAACATAAAAGTTAAGCTCTGTCAGAACATTATCAGGATAAGTCTCTTCGATAATTAAAGTGGCAGTTGCAAAGTAATAATCTTAATAGCATGGATTTCTGCAAAGTAACGCCCGATACTATTAACAACATCGCAGTGTTGATTAATCAATACCGAAGCGAGTATCTGTTGTAGTACAATGAAAGGGTGGTATATAAATAAATTGTGTCACGACTGGTCACCAGGGACGGCGCAGATAACTTTTAAATTTGTAACAGAAGTGAAATAAGCTTTTTAAGTTGAAAAAGATTTTAATGTCGGAAAAAGAATACACCGCGTAGCAATTCCCGGGCAGTCACAGCCGGTGCATCGGTCTGTAAAGGGGTCACAATCGATCCATCGTGTTGCAAGAGTTACGTGCAACGGCGCCGAACTGCTACCAATTTCTGCCAACAGCATTGTCTGGAGAATCTCTTGTGTTCGATACTATCGCGCTATAAAATATACAATTGACATTTAATATTAAATATTTACAATAAATATCATACAATGAAACATATTTTTTTCTTTCTATCGGTGAAAGAATTTATTGAATCAATAAAAACAATATAAAGAACTCTGTTCAGGTCTTTTAGAATGTGTATTAGTGGACTTCACAATCCATTTAAGAACATTTTTGAAAATGTAAAGTGTAAAAAATACAGATCCCATTGATTCTTATATCGACCCTTTTTGAAGGTTCAGTAGGGTACCATTCCACTAGCACTGTATACTATTGTGTATTGTATTTCGGAACAATGTCAGGTTCACAAACGCCAACACGGACTTTCGTATTGGATTGTCCGTTTTATATGGGCCCGTACAAATTGGACATAACTCGGCGTGGATAGTAATACGTATTATATTTACGTTTAGTGTCGACACGTTCTGGAGATCTAGACTAAATAAAAATTACGTTATCAACTTTTTTAGATTAAACGAATTTTATATGAATTAGAATTTCCCTAGACATAATAATTCTTCTCTTATTCATTACTTAGTAATTCACTATTTTGCTACTGGTAAGATCTCCCTCTTTCCACATCTCTTTCCCCTTTTAAATTTTATTTATTAAATTTAAAATCCGGTAACGATGCTTCTGTCGGCGTGCCTTGGCCTATTAGGGATTTTTTCTCTTTGGTATAGTCAATATTCACAGGCGACGGTCTACTTACCGTCAGGTAGCCGCCGTCGTTAAGCTTATACATTAAAATAAACAGTATGGTAACATTCTTTCAAATTTAATGACAAGAATGAAACTGTTTGCTTTAGTTGAAAGCGATAGCAATCAGTGATTTAAGTATGGAAACTCTTCATTTTACAGAGTGATATTTCTTTGCATCTTCCGCGTATGCAAATGAGCGCCTACGGCAAGTTTAACGCGCGTAGACAAGCTGTTCGTATTCTGTACAGAAACACAGTATTTTATTTTATCAACTTTGTCCCATGATGTACGCCACTGATAGCAACATGTAGAGTCACTAGCATTTGTTCGTCGTCCAATAATATTTACACACATTATATTATACCCATTTTTTATATTTTATTTAATGTACCTTATAATTTAGGAGAAGTAGAGAGGTTTGTGGGATATCCACCTATTAAAAAGCCCTCGGTGACCTTAATCACAGCCTACAAAGACATGACGCGAACTTTGATCATTGATCTCGCGACGCATGGTCTTTGCATTTTCCCTTCGAGCATATTGGGGGAGAGTCTCTCTCTTCCTGTTAAACTTATCTACCCTCTCATTATATCAGGTATACCTATTCACTTACTGATGGCCTTAACGGGGTCCTTGGATGGGACGGTTTGAGCTCATAGTCTTGACGCTCCGGATTCCAGAAATCTTTTAGTAGCTTTTTACGACGATGCATTTAGCTCTATCTAGGAACCTTTATTCCGGAGACAATAGAAATTCTATCTAGTGTTATGATTGGAATAGGTTTGCTAAATATCTCTGCAAACTTAAGAGTAACCACGTGAAGTAGATACATAAGTCACATTTTCACTCACTTTTATGTTTACAAAATTCTTTTTGGTGCAACTTCGATGTTCAAATTACACAGCATTTACTAATTTTCTTGCTGAATAAACACAAGTTACTTTATTAGAGAAATATTTATAAAAGGTCCATTCTATAAAAGGGCTAGTTGCGGACATTGTGATCCTTAAAGGGCTTTGTCCTTTGATAAAGTCCCTACGTTGTAGTAAAATCTTTACAGATTCCGTAACTAAATTATGGGAAGAGGAAGAGTTTAGCCATAAAAAAGTTTAAACCCAAACCCTTTTATTTGGAGACTCTAAATGGAACTCTAAATAAGTACAATTAGCTGTAGTAGGAGTAAGTTATGCTTATTTCTGTAATATCTAAAAATACCTATCTTCCTATCTTCGCTCATTATTATTATACTGATTCTTGACAGCTTAAGGTACTCATAAGAGTACAGAAACGCTATATCTGAATCAAATTTACCTCTAGCTGTCATATATTCTATAATCATTGAGGATGCAATATGTCAAAAATCAATATAGCTTAGCAATTTTATTATCATCTATTTAACTCATTGCAATAAGCATATTTTTCTTTCTATTGACATATGCAACATGAAAATCAAAGACGATAAGTGCCGATTTCTCAACCTACAGATGACTAACAGATGACCCGATTTCAATTTGGTTTGTTTTATTTGAAAGGTGATTCAATCGAGAGTGTTTTTGGCCTACGATAGGATAATTTGTTTTGCCGTTTGAAGCTAATCAGCTACCTTCTGGATGTTGAAGGGATGTGGGCGACTGCCATGAATCTGATTGTTTATCATATATGGAATGATGTAAAATCTCTACAGGTTCCGTAGAGGTGTTGTATTTGGGCATTTTGGGGTGATTGAATGTATGAGTTATGGATAGATACTTATATGAAACCCGGGACTTTCTATTTATACCTTGTAAGTTTCATAAGAATGAAAAGAAGTTATTCACAAGCTTACAAGCTTTTATTTTTAAAATCCACATCACACTGTATATTTCATAGTGAGCAGTTAAAATATACCACATCAAACAAGTCCAGTATAATAGCCATTTTAGAATAAAAAACGGTAGGCACAATACGAAGACCCAAAATTTTCGAGCCCATAGATAAATTAGATTTTCTCCATATTTACATGGGCCCACCCTGAGATTTATACCGGAGACGACCACAGATAAAAAGATCCTAAAATAGTCTATATTCCAATTTCAAATAAGGATATTTATATATTTTACAATAATGTTGATATTTTCATATAAGCTATGTTTTCAGCTTGCTGCGGCTTCAAAGATACATACACATACAAATGAGTCAATACGAAATAGTGCATCGGGTATTATTTATCTAATGGGACTTTTCAAATCTATCGGGGTACACTTTAGATGATCATTGTCTGAATGTAATTATCAGTTTTTAGTACCTTTGGGTTAAGGAAAGTCAGTATCCCAAAGCTCATAAGCAGGGGTAATGAGGTTCATGAAGTGTTTGATACAAGTAGGTATTTTACAGGGTGTTATTCAAATGATATACGAGTTGAGATGACTGTTTGTATGATCTACCTGGGTACGCTAGGTACTGCTCATTACTTGGCGTACCCAGGCAGGTTGAATGACCTACCTGTCGCAAGTCTTAATGTAGTGGTTAAGAATAGATTGGACCTATGTATGAGTATTCAATCGTAGCTCAAAAATACTGGATTAGCAATATATATATTTTATGTAAGAAAATAATGTAGAGAACGTTGTGGACATATAATTTTATAACCCCTTTTATGAAATACTTCAAAACGTTATTGACCTTAGTTAACTATTTGATGTAGTTGATTTTGTTGATAGTTGATTTTTGCAGTCATAAGTGGTTTTGACTAGCATGAGTTTTGATTGTAACGTAATAGGTATATATGTGCAGATATGGGAAGACGAAATTGACGAACTTATAAGGCTTTGTTATTTCCTTTGATTTTCCTACAATCCATTATGGGGTTGTCTGTCTTCCGGGCCTCAAGGAGGATCTTCTAAGCTGATTAGACCGTCTCTTTTCTCTCTCAACGCAACTAGCTCTCAATTCGGCAACGACGACAAATAATAATACTTACTTATTTTTTAAAGTTATGTTCACAAAGCGTGCTAATTCTATCTTATGAACCTTAATAAGGTTATGTACCTGATTCCTTAATAAGGTAAGGTAAGGTAAGACAACTTAACACAATTCATAATATAGAATTGAAATGAAATAAATTTAAAATTTTTACTTGATTTTTTTACATTTTACTACTGTGGCCGATATAATAACAAATAATAAGGATACAAATATAAAATTAAAATAAGGTTAAAATTTTAAGGGGATTGTTGCATAACCTTTACGTAGCAAGCAAAATCGAAACGCGTTTGATATTTCACTCGCCTTGTCATATTGACATATTGTCACAACTGTTTATTATAGAACACGGTATTTCTTAATTAACAATAAAGTTTATGTTTCGTTGTACGGAACCCTCGGTGTGTGAATCCCAATCGCACTGGGTCGGATTTTTTCTGGAACCGTTGGATTATTTTTATATATCTCTGGTACATTTCCATAAAAGAATATAGTAGTCCATACTACTACGAAAACTTATAATATAAATTTATTTATTTGTGACAGCTCCGAATATTTTTCGAGCAACTAATACATCTATTTGCACCAAAGTTCATTCTTTTTCTTTTTGTGTATGGTCAATATAGTGCAGGTCAAGGGTCACTTTGAGACATTTAGAGTTGTATTTAAAAACTTTAGCTGTATTCAAACTTGTATATGAAGACGTTTTAATGTAAGGATATCTTAATTTCATCGACTTCATACGTCATAATCAGATATATACGAGTATATTGTATACCCCCATTTATATCATAATATTAATGCAAGATGTTTGTTTATCGTGATCCAATTAACATCACTTAATCCAATCGTCCTTATCAGTGAATTTATTATAAATAATAAATTTTATCATCCCGTATTATGAAAATACGCCTTATTAAAATGCAAAAGCATAATAAGCTCCATAATATTAATACATATATAATATTAAAATCTCCTCGTTAATTGCTCATGAAAAACAATCGTATGCGCCTAAACACAATGATGTTACGCCTACATGAGCGGAGATTTTGTGGCCAAAAATTGGAATCCTCCTCTTTAGTCGAAATAGAACAATAAATAAAATTCTTTAAGCCAAGTATACTCCACAACAAAGTTTTCTTAAATTACCGTTAAAGGTATTATAATAGTATATGTATAGGTATTATATGTATATATTAGATACATCATGTGCAATAAAATGATGATTCAAATCGAAATATATAAGATAACATTTTAATAATAGCATGACAAAGTAGGGATGAAAGCCAGAAAGGAAATTAAGCGTGAGTTGAAAGACATAAAAGGATAAAACCAACTAAGCTAAAGCTGCAAATAATGAGGCTTAACATGGTTTTAAAAAGAACGAGTACTTGGCAAGACTTAATATTGGTTTAACACATTTATTTCTACATATTATCTACCTATTAAGTACAGTTAAATATATATACGCTTCACCACTTGACCAATTGACTAATCTGCACCAGCAAAAATATTACACTTTCTTCCTTAGACATAACAAACACTGCACTATATTGATTGTCAATAATCCATAGGTCTAGTCGTTTGTAGATTTGTTTCTTTTCACTCCTAGATTTTACGAACACTCACTTGCCCTAATTAAATGTTTATATTTACACACGATAACACCTTAAGTAATACTAAACACAATATCCTTCGATTATCTATTTGTCTCGGAAGTATGCATTTCTTGCAACGTTCAATAGCTGTTCACTACTGTTTTTGCCAGTTTCTCGGACTAGTGATGAGAAATTGCTGTTTGGATCCGACAACAGCACAAACGGGTGATCGAATTCCAGTACTTCGCCGTTACCCATAACAATGACTCGATCGGAATCCATAATCGTATTGAGACGATGAGCGATCGTTAAAACTGTACAAGATACAAATTGGCGCCGGATTGTTTGTTGAATAAAATTATCTGTCCTGAAATAGTAGTTAAAATATAAAATATCAAGAATAAGTCAATAAAAATAAAATTAGCAATTAATAAATAACCACATTAGTTGTACATACTGTGGATCTACGTTGGCGGTCGCCTCATCCATTATCAATATATTGTTCGATCTTAATATGGCTCGAGCAAGACACATCAGCTGTCGTTGTCCAACAGAAAAATTTGAGCCACCTTCAGTGACTTTGAAATCTAGCGAAGGAATGGCAGATTTCATATCAACCTAAAAAGGATAAACATTTCAACATGAACATGATAATAAAAAACATATATTCTTATTAACACGCATTTATTAGCTTGGGATACAACACAAGCTAATAAAAGATGTGTATGTATGTAACAGAATCTTTGAGCATAATTTTTACCAATTTCCTCAACATTGATTAATTTGCAATTTTGCACAAATGTATCAAGGACCTATGACAATACAATAATCCACAAAAAAAATTATTAATAAAGAAAAAAAAACTAAGCGCGTGTTTTTTTAGTTTTTTGTTTTACTATTATTCTTTTGACTATATTCTTACCTGCTCAAGAGCTCTCCAAAGGTCAATATCACTGTACACGTTGAAAGGATCTAAGTTATACCTTATCGTAGCAGAAAACAGTATTGGTTCTTGAGGTATTATGGATATTTTAGATCGTAACTCCTGTAATTACAAGATATTTTTCAACTTTGAAGTAATATTTCGCACAGTTATGGAAAAAAAATTATCCGTAATGGAATTCTTATTATCAACCAGTTTTCCGCTCTCGGCATGAAGTACATGATTTTGACGATTTTTTCCGTTCAACCCCCAATATCTACTATGGGGTAAATTTTATTTTTAAAAAATCTACCCTATATTAGATAGTAGGTATCATGTACTAGCCTATGTTCATCGCCATACTTCAAACTATCTCCATATTAAATTAAATGATATTTGGTCCAACAGTTTGGCCGTGAAATCGTAATAGACAGACAGGCAGACAGAGTTACTTTCGCATTTATAATATTAGAACTGATGAAAATATAGTATTTACCTGTCTAGCTACGAGGGATATGTCAATTCCATCTATCCAAACAGTGCCTTCAGTATACGCAAATCTAAATAGAGCCGATATAAGCGAGGACTTGCCGGCGCCGGTTCGCCCAACAATGCCCACCTTCCAGCCACTCTCGATATTGATATTTAAATTTTTCAACACGGGTGCTTCGTCTACTGCGTATTTCATATTAACATTTTGGAACATTATTCTTCCTTCCGTTGGCCATGTAGGTGACACGGAGATTTCTGTAATTGACATTTGAAAAACATTTTATAATAATTCTTTAAAATTAACTTCGTAAATGCAACGTGAATAGTGAAGCTTAAGCCTAAGTACCCCTCGAAACACCTTAATAATCAGAATCATAATATAAATAGGCAAAGATAAAATAGTTCAGAACCATTTTCTCCTGTGGTAGTCAACCAAACAATTTTTCTTTATTTTTCTTTTGTTTGACTTGTTTTAACCAGTTTTCCACCAAAGAAAAAAAATTAGAAACCGATCGATTAGAGGCCTAAAACAATCTTAAAATTGCAGTCGAGAAACATATTCTCCCGTACTTCCAACTGCAAATTGAAGCTTGAACGCGCAAATTTAAGAGATTAGCTAGGATCGAATTTCTACTGACGATCACTAGTAACATTAAATTCCTAATCTATGTTAAAAAATTTAAATGCATGTCTGAATGGTTTACTCGTAAAGATAATAAAGTGGATAGTATTCTAAGTAGTTACTTACTTCCTTTAAACAGATTGGACTCAGGTTCGATGCGCGTGTATTCGAGAATTCTCTCGACACTGGTGAGCTGCGCGATGAATTCGACCAACATGCGAGCGCCGTGCTGCAACATGGCCGTCAGTGTGTTGCTTTGTGTTACTGCCAGACCCACACTGCCCACTGCGATCGCATCTCCTATATTTTACAAGACATTAGTCAAAATGTACATTAATTTAAATAAGGGTGCAGTATTCCCGACCTTAGTTACCCAAGATAAGGGCGCGGTCTCATTAAGATCTATTAACTAGTAGGTAGAGCTATTTTATATGAGCTAACTGCTATTTGATCTACAAGTTTTAAAATAAATGGAAATATAATAGATTTGCAGCTAGCACTTTATTGAATTACAGAATAATTCATAGATTCAAGTTACTAGCTTTCAGTGAGACCACACCCTAAGGCCATAATCTACTGGCCATGTGTGATTGATAGACATCACACAACTGTAATTAATGGAACTCGCAAGTATGTTAGTTTCCTCGCCATGTTTTTATATGTAAGTATGATACATCCAAAGCCGATAAAGAATGAAATGCAAATATAAAATCATTTATTTGCATAAATATTGGGACATGCAAAGGTATATTATATGTTTCGCCATATTTATTTTCCTTCATGATGTTTGTGCCCTTTTTTAAGAAAAGACAACAAAAAGAACAGAGATTTAGTGATTACATATTATATCAATTATGTTATAAGTAACTTTTAGTAAGCTCATAATTTCGAAAGATACCTTTTGAGAACTCTCATATATGTATTCGAATCCGAAGTCCATAAAGTTAGATGTTGCAATTTTTATTTTGCACATGCACTTCTCTTATTCTCAGAACATCCTACAGTTTGAATTTACCAGAATTTATTTATTCATCAACTTTACATTCACAATTAATTAGTAATATTTAAACTTTCAAAGTACTTACAGAATTATATCCATAATCCTATAGAAACCAAGTTGAAAATAGGTATTAACATTAATCGCAAGCGATTATATTTGGCATTAACCGCGAGCGTTTCGGAAATGTTACACATTTAAACTTAACCGTTTCAACGGTAAAAGTAAGGAATAATTTTTCTTGAAGCCTTGAAGTGATAGCCTAGTGAAGCTGTGATAGCCTAGTGGTTATGTAATAGAATTGTGGTCTTGCGCCGGTGGGTCCAGCTTCAAATCCTATTCGCCCACCTCTGACTTTTCTAAATCATGTTCTAAATCATTACAAAGTAATTGTCACTTGCCGCGTGGTGAAAGCAAACATCGCGAGGAAACCTACATACCTACCTGAGAGTTCTCAAAAGGTATGTGAAATCTACCAATACGCACTTGGCCAGGGCGGTAGACGCCTAATCCTTCTCATTCTGTGAGGAGACCCGAGCCCAGCAGTGAGCCAGTAAGAGTTGAGGACAATATTTTTCTTAGTAAAAGGTTATGCCACCATGATACTTACCAAAATCTAGATATAGGAAGACGAATATGACTGAAGCTAGATAGACTAGACACATAGTATCCAAGTAGAAGCCAAGTGTTGATCCTCCGCATATGTAAGCATTCCAAGCTGAAGTGTGTAAGTCCTAAAATATTTGAAATATTAAGACATTAGGTGTTTTAACTTATTGGTTAGTTTAGATACGCGTTTAAAAACGCCTACTCTTAAATATATTTTTCAAAGAAGTTAAAGGATCCTGGATCTGCTCATGAATAGTTTAACCAGCTGATCGTAAGTGGCCTATACATCGCCAGCCTTGAAGGAGAGCTCTTTTGCGCCACTTTTAAAGAGCCCCATGTCGTAACTGTCGTAGATGTAGACGTCATAGGCCGAGAATACCTCAGATGGATGTTAATCTTACTTTTTAATCAAAATAAAGGGCGGTATCCTCAGATACTAACCTGGTGATTATCAAACTCATCGATGAGTCTATTTTGAGCGCCTGCAGATCTGATTGTGGCGATTCCGTTGAGAGACGATGTCACCATGCCAAAAACAGGACTCTTTGCTGGAACATACGAGTGAATATTAAGTATCACGTGACATTATTATTTAGACCTTCATATTAGAGTTCATATAATATTTAAAGAAACCACATGAAGAAAATGACAAGTGTTAAGCAAACGGTTATTTTTCCTTGCCTTTACTATTTTTTTGGCCTTTAGATAAATCTCGATTAAGTTTTGTTGTACTAGTTGGATGACATTGTGGAATGGGCATAAATAAAAAAAATGGTGCAATATTTCCATAGTAATATTTAAAAATAATGAAGTATTTAAATATTAGGGCACGAAGGCTAAGGCAATTACATTCGGCGAAACGGCCGCGTTCAATTTTTGGAGGAAGCGGCTACGGTTAAAAATTTAAGAACATTAATGTTCGTTTCGAACGACAACGACCTATAAAAAGAACATTGCCGTCCGAGCAAATACAGAATACGTTTTCCGTGCTCTTGGCCAGATATAAAATTTTGTTGGTTTCCTAAAAATTAAATAAATATTTTTTTCCACTTGATGGTTCTAAAAACAGATTATAAAGCCTACTAGCAAACGGTTCTAGCAAACGTTGATTTTAAACCCATTAGTTAATTAATTCTATTCGGTTGTGCATCAAAATATGTGTGAAAATAATAAGACTGTAATTTTCTGTAGTAATATACCTTAAGTTATGTAACCCTTAGTTCGTTATCCAAACTAACAGTTAACTCCAAAAATAGCGTAGCTAATGGTATTATCGAGACACGTATAAATATTTTAGTAACTTAATTCTGCCTGCGGTTCGGGTTATATTTTAAAAATGACAACAGCTGAATTATTGAATATTTTTTTATGTTGAGTATTGATAGAATTTCATCAAAATCAGCAGTAGATTTTACGTGATTGGCGCACTAATTATTACACAGTTGTATTATATATGTATAAATAAATAGCACATTTATTTTTCTTATTATTAGTTTATCGCAATTTCTCATGAGCGCGGTTGACCGAGAAGGTGAATATGGGTTATTCCCATAGCTTTGATCGGTGTTCCGATATCCCTAGTAATTAGTTCCGCCTATTGTAACATAAACTAGCTGATAGCCTAGTGGTTAAGAATTGCGGTTCCACTCTGGACAGTTTAAACCTCAACCTATGAATTGAATAGAAATCGTGTGTTACAAAGAAATTATTACAGTGAAGGAAACATCATGAGTAATCCTATACGAATCCTTCATCTGCAAATTAAAAAAAAATGTTCTCAAAGGTGTGTGAAGTTTACCAATCCGCTTTTGGCTAGCGTAATTAACTATGGCCTGATCATTTTTATCCAATAGTAGAACTGAGCCCAGTAGTGGGACAGTAATTAAGTGATCATTACGATACGGTGAAGCATAACATCGTGAGCGAACCTACAAACCTGCGAGCTCTAAAGATGTTCTCAAAGGTGTGTGATTACCAATACGCACCAGCGGCGGTGTAGACTATGGCCTAATTCTTCTCCTAATCTTTATTAAAATATTGTTTCCTAATTAAATAAATAGCAATAAATATTAAGTAAATAAATGAAAATACTTACTCACGCCTTCCAATCGCTTGATGCCCTGAGCTGTTTGTAGATAGATCTTGACGAAGAAGAAGAATATGATGAGGAGTACCACAGATGGGATCAAAGTCCAGTAGAGAGCAATTGCGTTTAACACCAATATAGCCAGTAAAGTGCTATGGATTTGACACACATCTAGCAATGTTCTGGGCAACATTTCGTCCAGGGCCCCCATGTCCTTAGTGAAACGGTTTAGAATTCGACCTGAAATATGTGTGCGATTAAATTCGTTGTCTCCTTGCCTTAAAGAATATATATATTGAGCAAATAATGCCAATCAGATTATTATCAAGTTTTATTTAATCGGAAATGGTAATAGAATCGATCTCAATGTGAAATACACAAATACATAGTGTTTATTGTAAGTTTCTGAGTACAAATATTTGTGGCTTGCCAGCTAACTCGAAACGTGAGCATAATGCTCACTTGGTTTGACGTCGATTGACTATTGGGCATAATTTTAGCCGAAAGTGTGTTGTGTTCATGGGTGATCGTTATTTTAGGCTAAGAACATGAATTCATTACACACTGACCACAGCGAATTTTTAGTATGTATTGTGTATTTTGAATCGAAATCAAAATATAAGGAATCTGATGGTGATCCATTTTTGATCAATCAGTAATAATAGTAGTAGTGAGAAATAATCAAATTACATACCTGATGAACTTGTGTCAAAAAATCGCATGATAGATTTTATCATCATTGAGAACATGCGATTATGTAACTTTTTCGACGCACTGACACACAAACTGGCGAAGGGTAAAACTCTAAGGTTGGTGAGAACGATGCACGCTAGTATGATGCACCCGTGGATGATCAGGTACTGGCCGGTGGTGAATGGCCCTACTTGCACATTTAATCCTGGATCTGAAAGTTTAATAATTTTGAAATTATCTCATCCTCTATTAAATTTAATTAGTTTTAATGTGTAAAAAGATATTTCAACATTGTTGCAAAGTGTGCAACAATGTAAGCAAACAATCCTTGCAAAATTGTATGTTTTTTTTCTGACCCAACGTCTGTTCATTCCCCTCTTCTAGATTAAAGTTCATACCCCTCGCTCAATACGTAATAAATAATAATATTAAAATAATAAATTAATAATATTATAGGGATATTTTGGTAAAAAATTAAATCATGTTT
>DWNK01000097.1:0-15158 GCA_018250315.1 Hyalothyrus neleus pemphigargyra | reverse complement strand
AAAGGGCTTGAAAGTTGTATAATCCGTTCCACCTATAGTGTGTAGATCATACTTAGGAGCGAGTCTTTACTATAATATAGCGCCGGTTATTTACCAGGTGGTAGAAGCTTAGTACCGCTATTTGCGAACTCACCGTGATAATATGTAGAGTGATTCTTGGTATTTCGCTACACGGCAAACTCCGAAATTATTAAATCCGTAGAAAAACTGGCTAATTGAATTAGATCTTAGAATAAGTAAGTTTGTGTGTGTGATCTTAGAGTAAGTAAGAAGTGGTAATGGACCAGTGACTGAACTAACAGCTGACGGGGAAAGGTACTCGAGTGGCGACCACGTTTAAAATTCAAATATTGCCCGATTGTTCTTAATAATGTAAATTCAGCTGTGGACCTACAAAGGCTGATGGATGGTACGTTGAAGGGTAACATGTACAAACGTCGCATACTAAATGACACATTGATGTGTGAGTGATTATGACTGTCGAGTTGAAATTATCCGGCGGCGAGAAGCGCTTCAGCCGTGCTGGTATGATCTACAGCAAGCAGTGTGCAGTGTGCTGTGTGCAGTATGCAGTGAGCGGCATGCAGTGCACAGCTTGCAGTGCGTAGCGTGCAGTGCGCAGTATGCAGGCATAGTGCACCGTGTGCAGCGCGCAGTGTTCAGTGTGCAGCATGCAGTGCGGCAGGCGGTACCGGGAGCACCTTTACATTGTAAGGCATGCGCAGCGAGGCGGAGGCGCGGCGCAGGAACTTGAGCACGAGCGCGGCGTGCTGCGCGCCCAGCTCGTTGGCGGGCGACGAGATGCGCTTCAGCACGTGCGTCAGGTACAGCCCGAACGCGCGCCGGCCCTCGCCCGTGCTGCGATAGGATGAACTTATTCACGTGGACGTTCGTCTAAACTAAATCTATACTAATATTATACTGGAATAGGACGAACTCAATGACGCGGGGACCCGTAACACGATGGTCTATCTACATCTATAATATTATAAAGAGGAAAGATTTGTTTGTAATCGTTATAATCTCATACTACTGAACCGATTTGAATATTTCTTTCATCATTAGAAAGCTACATAATCCAGAAGTAACACAGGCAACATATCGTTACTGAAAAATAATTGTAGGTATTAAATATTATTTTTATGCGAGCGACGGGCAGACAACGGAGCCTTAGAACTCTTTTAAACATGTTACAGAATTGTAAAATAAAATATACACACGTGAGTCTCAGCCCCTCATGAAGCTGCCGCTTGACGAGGTCCTTGGCGCGGCGCGCGTCCCGCGGCGGCGGCGGCGGCTCGCCCGGCGCGCCCGGCCCGCCCAGCGTGCCCAGCTGCACCGCCGGCGCCGCGCCCGCTATGCACACCGCCTCGTACCGCTTCAACCTACAAGTTAGCGTTTTATTATAAGTCATTGTTCAATTATTTTTAATATTAAAAATAAGTTATATTTATTTGTTACATTTCGAGGTATGCGATGTCAGATGCGAAAGTCCTGTCGATTCTTTTAAAGATAGTTTTAATATATATCATATAGACTATCATTAGGCTGGGGATCGAACCCATGTAGTGTTCTGGTTGGCTCGCTCTGTTAGCAGACGTCAGGGTGACGGTAGCGACAGCGCGTAACGAGCACGCATGGTCGCGTGTGCACGTGCTCACGTGGGCGCGTGCGTGCGTGCGTGTATGCGCACCTGTCGGGCGCGTCGGTGAGGCTGGCGGTGGCGGCGGCGGCGTGCTGGAAGCGCGGCAGCACGTGCGCGTGCACCAGCAGGTTATAGTTGTGCTGCAGCGCCGTGTACGGCGGGTTGTTGTTCAGCGACGTCGAGCACACCGGCACGCCCGTTACCGGATCTATAAAGTCAGTCACCGGTTACAATATGTATTCATTTCTGTGTCTAGAGATGTTACAATCAATGTTACGAACTACATATTATGTATATTCGGCCATCTATCAACATCCTCCACTCTGCACTACCTTTATATACCATTGTTCTTTGTATTAGGGTTGCTAATGCTTGAGATACACAGACACTGTTTCTTAGAGAAAAAATACGTGCATTTGCTTCAACGATTTATTCCGAACTAACTTTGCGTAAACAACCTAACATACCGCCCACCAAAAGGGCTCCAAGACCTTTTCCAAATAACAATAAAAATCACTAACTTTAGCTGAATAATTATACAAAATTACTACAAATTTTTATATAGTCTTTAACTACGACAAACTGTATATAAACTTACATTGAATACTACATATAGACTCTAAATTAAATTTATTGAAACTGCATGCTTGAAATTCTATAAATTATACAATAACAAAAATTAGGTTGCAGTATCAATAGGCATAAGACATAATTTTGTTACACTTCTTTTAATAATATTTGAACCACTTTTAACACTATATACACGTGTAATACCATCTAGGCCTGGGTGTTTATCTACTATTCTTCCAAGTAGCCATTTACCAGGCGGTAACAAATCTGTCTTGATTAGCACTATTTGGCCAATATCGAATTCTTCTTTGCGTTTCAACCATTTGGGCCGTTGCTGGAGTCTGGAGAGGTACTCCTGTTGCCATGCCTTCCAAAAATCATTTAAAAGTCTCTGCGTGTACTTCCAACGCGATAAATTGGTGATATTTATTTCTTTTAAATCTGGTGATGGTACAGTAACGGGTGCTTCGCCGATCAAGAAATGTCCTGGGGTAAGTACATTTTCATATTCCGTGTCCTCCATTGGGCATAAAGGTCGAGAATTTAGGCAGGCCTCAATTTGGCACAATACAGTTGTCATTTCCTCATAAGTCAAATTTGTTTTCAGGACTCTTCGTAGGTGGTATTTCATGGATTTGACTCCCGCTTCCCAAAGGCCTCCAAAATTTGGGCTATATGCTGGTACAAAATGCCACTGAGTACCATCCTTCGCAAGTACATCTTCAATCTCTCCATGAAACTGTAATTTAGCTTCTTTCCAAGCTTCTAAAAGTTCCTTATTAGCTCCAACAAAATTTCTTCCTTGATCGCTCCATAAGTGGTTGCATACACCGCGTCTGGCCACAAAACGTCTGAAAGCTCCAATGAAGTCTTCGGATGTTAAACCACCCACAAGTTCTAAATGTGTGGCCTTTGTTGACATGCATACGAAAATAGCCACGTAGGCTTTATTAGTTTTAGCACCTCTGCCCTTCGACATCAGCACATAATAGGGACCAGCGAAATCAACACCACTATGGAGAAATGCTCTTGCCGGTGTAACGCGTTCTTTAGGTAAGTTTCCCATTAATTGATTGTGGACTGTAGCTCTTTGTCTTGCACAAATTAAACATTTTGAAATGTAACTCTTGACCAATTTCTTTGATTTTAATATCCAATAATTGGATCTTATGTAATTCATCATCAATTGAACACCTCCATGTAAGGTACGCTTGTGAGCATCAGCTACTATCAGTGAAGTTAAATGGTTATTGTCATCTAATATTATAGGATGCTTAGACTCTGTACTCAAGTTAGAATTCTGAATCCTACCGCCCACCCTGAGAATCTTTTGAGAATCTAAATACGGATTTAATAATTTTAACTTACTTCTATTCTTAACTCTGTTGTGTTTATTTATGTCTTCTATTTCCTCACTAAATCTTTCTTTCTGTACTACAGCTACACATTTTAATAAAGACTTATTTAATTCTTCTGCAGTTATTATAGAAGTTAGATTTGTTGTTTTGTCTCGTTTTAAATTTAAAAACCTTGTGCAATAAGTAATAGTATTTAATAGTTCTAACAATGTATCAAATTCTTGAAATTGAGTAATTAATATATTTTTATCAAATAGTTCCTTTTCTATCTTTAAATTAACTTCAATATCTTTTTTCATTTCAATGTTTGTACACATATTTTCACAATAATTAAATTTAATATTATCTTCCCTTAACCAAATAGGACCTTGCCACCAAATTTTATGTTCCTTCAATTCTAAAACTGTAGTACCCCTAGAAGCAATGTCGGCAGGATTTTGTAAAGATTCTACATGTGACCATTTGTTACTAATATTATCTAAAATTGTTACTACTCTGTTTCTAACAAAGGTTTGCCATCTTGTTGGATCCCCATTTAACCACGACAAAACTATAGTTGAGTCTGACCAAGCATATATTTGACTGATAGGTATACGAGTAGCTTCACTGACCTGTTTTAATAGTTTTGATAGTAGAACCGCACCGCATAGTTCTAATCTTGGCAGTGACAATGGTTTCACAGGTGCAACTCGGGCTTTTGCTGCAATTAAAGATACCTTATACTCACCATCCTCTGTTCGAACTCTCAGGTAAGCCACAGCTCCATAAGCATGGATGGATGCGTCACAAAATCCATGAACTGTCACATCATCTGTATTCTTTGCGGTATGTACCCATCTATCTATTTTTATATCCTTTAATTCCTTTAATCCTTGTCTTATTTCTAACCATTTTCTTTTTATTTCAGGATCTACTTCTTCATCCCACTTGAGCTTCTGTAGCCATAGCTTCTGAATTATCATTTTTGCAGGTATAAATACAGGTGCTAACCAGCCGAGCGGATCGAAGAGCCTTTGAATATCTCCGAGGATGTTTCGTTTGGTAATCATTTTAGGAGGATCAGGTAAGTTAAGTTCATATTCAAATTTATCATCTCCCATGTTCCAGGTAAGTCCCAGTGCTCTAATTTTTCCATCTAACTTTATGTCGATACTAACATGTTCACTTCTCTTTTCAGGTGCAAATGCTTGCAAGAATTCTTCACTATTGGAACACCATTTTCTTAGTATAAATCCACCTTTTTCAAGAATGTAAGAGATGTCCCTTGCTAACTCAATCGCTTCCGTTAATGTATCTTGACCCGATAATAAATCATCCATATAGAAATCTTGTTTTATTGCATTTACTGCTTTGTCATATTTCCCACTCTTTCCTCCTTCGTCATCTGCCACTTGGTGTAAAGTTCTGACAGCAAGATACGGAGCGGAGGCAGTACCGAAGGTGACACGAAGTATACGATATTCCTTGACTGGATCACTAGGATTATATCGCCAAAGTATTCGTTGGTAGTCGGCGTCTTCTGGTGTGACTAAAATTTCACGATACATTGTTTGAATATCTGCCATAAAACAAAATTTATTCAATCGCCACCTCATTATTAAATATCTCAGATCTTCTTGTATCTGTGGCCCAACTAATAATTCATCATTGAGTGAGATATTATTTGTACCTTTGGCAGATGCATCAAAAACTATACGCAATTTAGTTGTCTCTTTATCATCTCTCAGGACTGCATGGTGTGGTAAGTATACAGCCTTATGATACCTTTCACTATCTGATACTTCTTCTATATGATTCAATTCTAAATAATTATTCATTGTCTTTGTGTATTCTGATTTTAGCCTTGCATTCTTCTCAAATCTTCTTTCTAAATGTTGTAATCTTTTTAATGCAATTTCTTTACTATTTCCTTCAGTTGACTTAATATTGTCTGTTTTAAATGGTAACTTCACTATGTATCTTCCTTCTTTATTTCTAGTGTAGTTTTTCTTATAAATGTTTTCACATAATTCTTCCTCTTTAGTCAAAAGCTTATGCTCTTCTTGACTATCTACTTCCCATAAATTTCTTAACATGTCATGTACATCGTCAACCAAGTGGTGCATCACATTTATCGTTTGTAAAGAGCCTTCATCTTGAATCTTTCCAAAAAGAATCCATCCGAGACTTGTATTTTGGGCGCATGGTGAGCCTGGCGGACCTTTAATTATCTCGCTCTTGAGTATATGTGCACATACTTCTACTCCAAGAAGCATATCTATATGTCCCGGTTGATTGTAATCCGGGTCAGCTAGTGTGAGTCCTTGCAAGTGTGACCAATTTGATAAGGGAACATTAATCGGTTCTGATGGCAACTTAGTAATGTGCTTCGACATGATGACATAGGCCTTTAGAGGGAGCTCGAATTCCTTGTCATATCTCGATAAGAGCTCAAACTGCACTGCACAAGATATAGGCGTTTGTGTGGAGCCTACACCAATTATAGTGCCTTTACTGGGTGTCCGTTTCAAATTCAAAAGTTGCGTTGCACGTTCACTAATAAAATTGGCTTGTGACCCTTGATCAATCAATGCGCGCAATACTGTATATTGTCCATTACTACTTCTTACATAAACCATCGCTGTTGCTAGCAATGTTGTGGACATCTTCATCGTAAAATACGATGATATTGTGCCTTGATTGACCTGTATTTGTTCTAAAGGGTTCTTGAATTCTTCACTTGCTTGCATGTTATGAGACAGTGTGCTTGTGTTGTCTGATTTCTTTGTTGTCGTCGGCTGATGTAGCAGAGAATGGTGTCGTCGGGAACAGACATGACACGACACGGGAGCACGACATTTCCACGCGGTGTGACCAGCCATCAGACAATTATAGCACAACCCCTTTTCCTTCACGAAATCACTTCTTTCATTAGGTTGTAGTTTACTGAATTTCATACAATGTGACAATGTGTGTGTGTCATCACACATACTACAGATCTTGCTGACCGGAGATGTTCTAGATGTAACATGAAACGACTTCTCCTTTATGACTCTTTCCCTTGTAGTGTTGCTTACGGTAGTAGAAGTCGCTGTAGTTAATTCTAACGTACGAAATTTCTTCTCTAAAAACATCTTTAAATCTTCCCATGTAGGCAACTCGTTCGAGTTGTGCTTGTATATATGTTCTTCCCAAGCCCTATGTGTGTCTGAGTCTAATTTTTGGACTATGAAAAAAATTATAACAGGATCCCATGACTCAATCGATATGTCTTGATTTTTAATACTATTTAAGCATTCGGATGTCGTATCTAATATATTTTTAATCTGACTTGCACATTGACTGTTGATTTTCTTTTGTAAAAATAATTTCTTCAATAGTGAATTAATAATTAACCTTTTATTTCCATATCGATGTCTTAAAGTGTCCCAGGCTTGATCATAATTACTTTCGGTAACTTGTAGATTACGTAATAATGCTTCGGCTTCCCCAACGACGCTCGACTTTAAATAATGAAGTTTTTGCACCTTACTTAGGCTTGCGTTATTATGTATCAACGTAATAAACAAGTCGTTAAATGTAGGCCATCCTTCATAGGTACCCGAAAACGTAGGTAACTGGATACGCGGCAACTTGACTAAGTTATTATTATTATGTTTCGTATCAAACATCGTTACATCTTGGGGGCACGCGCTACTCACTGGTCTAGGCGATGTTAAATTATCCAACATGTCCGTCAAGTCCCCTTGTAAACATAAGTATAAATCTTCCACAAGACTATAACTATCGTTCACAAAATACGACAAGTCTGCGCGACGTGGTGCAGGCGTACTTTTCACTAATTCCTGATGCGTAGTTTTAAAAGTCATCCAATACTCTTCTAGGTTACGCTGTCTTGTTTCGATATAACCCTTTGTTAATCTTGACTTGGAACATTTTTTCAAGTTTACTTGCGTTTTCTGTAGGATTCCCGCTATTTCTTCTAACACACTAATAAGTTGTTCACTTGTATTGCTCATATTTGCTTAGTTTAACTGTTCAGAACAACGTATATAGTCCAAAAATACTAAATAACTTTCAATCTTCCACTTTTATAACTTTGCAACAACAACGCATAAAAACTTGTCACAAAAAATAACTCATTAGCAGACCCTTTTGTCTTCGCTTATTACGCATCGATGCAACTGATAAGGATCCGGCTCGTATATTCGACCATATGTTCTTTGTATTAGGGTTGCTAATGCTTGAGATACACAGACACTGTTTCTTAGAGAAAAAATACGTGCATTTGCTTCAACGATTTATTCCGAACTAACTTTGCGTAAACAACCTAACAACCATAATAACTTGATATAACAACTGTACTGTGTCTGTTGGGTACTAAACTCTAAATAAATTATTAGTATCTGTTTACTGGAACTATTTCGCCAGAAATCCTAATAATTTTTTGTCTCGGCGATTTCCACAATAGCCTTATGTCCATTCGATAATAGCAGCTAATATCACCAATAGGACAAAAGAAATATCCGCAAGCATTAACGCTAAACGATAACTTGCAAATGTTGAATGATACAAGTAAAGAAACATGTTGACACGATATTTCGATAAATCCATTAACAATATTTTATTACTTGTAATTTGATTGATGGTCTTTAGCATTTGGGTAAATGAGCACGAATATAATTTGTCTAGGCAGCATCCGAATCGAATCACACAACATGGAAGAGCAAGACCGGAACGTTACATCTATAACTATAACTCACCGAGATACTGCGAGTACTTCTGCCACGAGTTCTGGCTCGGGAAGATCCTGACGAAGCCGCCCCTCCGCGCGTACTGCGCGCGCACCGCCCGCACCAGCCGCAGCTCTTCTCCCGTCAGCTGGTTGGACAGCTGACCCTGACTGTGACCCTGACCTTGCCCCTGACCCTGACTCTGCGCTTGACCGTTGGTAGTCTTGCCTCGCACGCACACGTTCTCCGCTGAGTGGACGCGGCGACACTGGAAATATAGAAATTGTAAATCATAATTGTCAAGCTATTGTGGCTAAATACATACTAATATTACAAACGCGAAAGTAACTCTGTCTGTCTGTTCGGTACAGACATCCTTAAGCAGTGGCTACTACACGGCTGGGGAATACCAGAGCTATGTTACTCCGGATATAGTGTAAATATCTACAGCTCAAATGCACCCGCCGGGTGCTAGACGTTTGCCCTTTTGCAAATATAGTACAAGTTAAAGGTTTTATTTTTATACATTACTACTCTTTGGTATAAACCCTGAAACAACTTTTGTGTTCTAAATTTGAAATGACTGCGTCCAAAAGAGAAGTGAAAATAAATAAAAATAATACAATAGAATATGAACCTTCCTGACTAAACTTTATGGTCGAATTTAGAACACGCGGGTCCTCGAAGTGACGCTTATGTACTATAGTACTATTCTCTGTTCTGTGCTAATACTCACAGCACCAATCCTCATCCTGAGCGACGTGGTCTGCGGGGAGGAGTCGTTCTTGGGCATGGGCACGGCCGGCAGCCCCACCAGCGTCAGCGTGTCGGCCAGCAGGGCAGACTTCACCCGCGCGTCCAGCGGACTCTCGCACGCTAGACTGGAAACGTTACAGAGATAGTTATCACCGGCCTTTGAAAAGATGGGATAAGGATTGGAACAGTGGGAAAAGGGGCTCTGGCTCTCAGGCTCACTACCGCAATACGACAAGCTCGCACCTATTAGTGTATAAAAATTTCAAGTACCTTGGTGAAAGGTTGATTTCCAGCAACCAGGGCTTCAGCATATCATCGATAAGAATGTCATAGCCGAACAGTTCTGAAATAAGAGAAAAAGAATATAGCGGTATACTTAAAGCATGATTTGCAAGAAATAATAAATATTTAATATTTTTAATAAAAAAAAGTTTATCTTCATTTGAGTGGGGTATTTGGGCAAAAACTTACCGTCAACGTTAATGTGTCACCAGATCATTACAATAATCTAAAAACAGTTGCAACCAAGGGCGGATCCAGGGGGTCATGGGGGTTTTAATGATTGTCATTTTGATTTTTATAGAACACACTTAAATTCTACACAAATATAGACTATTTAATAATTCATGACCCGAAGCTTGAGCCGATGTTTTCCTGAATGCCGAAATTAAATTCTGGCGACCGTTGTTTAAGGTGCAAAATTTATTAGTTGTTATTAAGTTATTTTTCGCGTCACCTTTTGATAATGGACCACCTTACTTCCAGTGCATAAATGTTAGGTTTCTATAGTTACACTCACCGAAGCAGTTGAACAGGTTGGGCACGAAGACCCTGGCGGCGGCGGCGATGGTCTGCGCGGAGGAGAGCACGGCCTTGACCACGAGGTCCTCGATGGCGGCCATGAGCGCGGCCGTGTCGCGGCCCTGCTTGCGCAGGTGCCGCAGCAGCGCCGACAGCGTCCACTTGTGCCCGATGTTGCCCGCGTTCGGGTCGTCGCATCTGGACGATCGTGCGGGTAGTTGATTACAATTAAGATGAGCCAAAAGCGTATAATGAGTAAGTATGGGGTTTGAGTCATCGGGTAGTTTAATAAAATGAGTCAAAAAATGCATAAGTAAACTGCGGAAATCAAAATAATACCCTTAATAATTAAATTTTCTCTTTCATCAACGATCCATTACTGTCCAATGCAAAATTCGTGCATTTGAGAAACTCCAGGAGAGCGGTTATAATTCAAATCAACGTCATGCGATTTGCCACAGACGCCGAATAAAATGGCTGGAACATATGAATAGATAGACTACGAAATTATAATGATGCGCTTACACAGGCAACTGAAATTTGCTCAATGCTAGGCAATTCAAGTCAAATAATTATGATGTCACGACCAGATCAAGCAATTTACAGCAAGGTGGCCGGGCAATTATTGCCTAAAAATCACACGTATAACCATCACCGTCAGGTTTGCGCAACCCTCAAAAGAGGTCCGCAACGCTACAACGATATGAACTCACTTGATATAATCCGTGTGGTACTTATTGATGCTGTAGTTGCAGAGGTGCATGCAGGGGTTCCACAGGTTCTTGTTGGTCTTGTCGTACTTGACGGTGGCGAAGCGCACGAGCCCCTCCTCGTACAGGTACACGAGCAGCGGGTCGATGCACGTGACGCACACGTACAGCCGCAGGTCGCACTTGTGCCCGCCCACCAGCAGCGGCTTGTCGATGTACTTCGCCACCACCACGTTCTCGCCCTTCGGGATCTGTTCCGGCTGGAAGGACTTGGGATCAAACTAATGCTCTGTACCAAACGGTGTATATCTGACAGCAATAGACTACAATTTTTGACATGAATCCACATGGTAGTTCTATTGTTGTAGTTCATTATGCATAAGTGTTTTAATTTAATGATTGTTTCTCCTGCCGTGTACAAAATCTGCTTAAATTTTTCTTCAAGTGACATTCGAACACAATATTAAAAGATTACTTTTTAGCCTGTGATATTAAATGTCAATTTTTTTATTCCTTTGTTATTTCTAGTACACAATAAAGATAATTTGTTATCGATAATAAGATTGACACATGATTTCAAGGAGGCTGAGGTTTGGTTCTAAGTTCATCTAAGTAAAATGGGACACCTTGATTATCTAAACCTGGTCCAAGCTCACCGAATTGACGATGTAGATGCCGCGCCCCCTGCTGGAGGCGGCCGGCTTCACGATCCACGGCCCCTTGGTGCGGTAGTGCGCGCTGCACAGCTCCTTGTACTCGGTGGGCATCAGGAATGTAGTCGGAATGAAGTCGAAGTGCTTCACGCCGCGGAAGTATTGCATCTTCTCTATGTTCTTGAACAGCTTGTCCTTCCGCGTTAGCTCGTATGACCTGGAGATACGAGCTGTTGCATAAGCTTTGAATATCTTCGTCTGTTAGCATGCTAACAGTAGCATGACAGGATCAAAATGTTGAATATGAAAAAACTTAATTTTAAACCAGTCCTATCTAAACGTTTTACATAATTCTTCACTACCTGCTTAACATGTTAACAATGTGTACAATGTTAACAAATAATTTAAATTACGACATTAAAATATTAAAAATTAGCCACAAAGAAAACAAAACTAAAAATGTGACACTTATGACTACGTACTTATGTGAGTGCACTTATACTTTTTTTTATTATGTACCTATAGTTATATATATATTTTAATTACATATAAAGCTTCTCCTGTTAACTTAATCGTAATTGTGACATCACTAATAACCTTGGGAAATGGTTCACTCGCTGGTACGGCGACAGCGATCTTAGCACGTCAGGCTTGGGGTGCAGTCCCGCCCATAACAAGTTGAAGTCTTTGGAGTCAGTGCAGGCCTCCTGCAGCCCGTGCGCTTGTAGCAGGCGATGCAGAAGCTTCGTCTCCGTGTTAACCAGCTTGTAAGTTATCCTCAACATACGCGCTGGCATTTGGTTACTATCTAATACCTGAAAGTGGTCGCATCTTCTGTATATTTTCTAGCAGTCAGTCTTACCAATCCAAAATCCTACTCTAGTGAACTATGTAGTAGTAATACTACTATGTATTTAATTTCTAGGTCATCTCAGAGGCATCTTTAATTACTGAATTATACTGAAATCCATTTTAATAAACAAGAGAAATACCTTAATACTATCGACGTCTTTGACTAGAAGATGTTCCGAATCATCACTGTCGAGCGCGGGGGACAACGATCTCTGTATTTGCGTTTTACGCTTGTTCTTCCCCTTGACTTTCTTGGCTTTCTTCTCATCTTTTGTATCTGCAACAAGAGAAAAGTTGCTAAGAATTTAAAAATTATTACCTGTTGCTAGAAGCTCCTGTTCCTATATCTGTGCAAAAAGATTACCTTTAGGTGGCGGTGGTTCTTCAGGCGGCTTGATATTGGCTGTTGTGTTTTCTATATTCAAATGTTTCTTCAATGTTATCTTGCTCAAATCGTTGAGTACGTCTTCTATATCTCTCTTGTGCTCCATTGATTCGTGTCCTTGTTCGTCTATCGATTCTGTTTCGGGCACATCTGCTTCACTTACATGTCTAACTACGTATGCTTGGCCTGTGAATTTGTTGCTATTCCCAAAAGTTTCCATCACATCGTGCATTATATTCTTGGGTCGGCCACTAAAGGAATGTGGTTCTGCTACGAGTCTTTTAGCCATATTCTTCGCTTTGTTGAGCAGTATCGTCGTACCTGTATTGTTGCCAACCGTCTTCGTCGTGGATTCCATTGACGGTGTCCTCGATGCGAGAACGCAAGATCGGAAAACGAGCACGGCTCCTTTGGACCCGACGGGTCCTCCCGATACCCAATCAGATACAGACCCAACATTTTCTTTTTCTTTCCCGCTGTTCGTGTCGTCTTCATTTTTTCTCATGCTGTCCTTGTCTGGCGTGTCGGCTGTCTGGAGGCCCGAGGTAGACGGATTCGTAATTTCTGATGATACATGTGGACTGAAAATGTAACAAGAAATTTAAAAATTCAGCACATTAAAAGCGTCGTAAGAAATTCTAAAGTGAAATTTTAAAACGCGTGTCATGATGAAATTCGTTAACAATTTTCAAATATATCAAGCGGAAACGTGACCTTTAAACTTTCAGGCATGAATATTTCACATGATGGAGTGGGGTCTTAAAGTATGTCATCTAAAGCTTTTAACTTTATTGAACACTAAATTACGAGCTAGCTTTCCGAACAAAATAGGCAAGAGGAAAAGTTTTGCTTCGATTTCATAGTGAATTAGATTCTAATGCATAGTGATGCATTGCAGATGTTGAAGGGATAAAGTCTATTGAGCAAAGGCGAAGCTGAGATACGAATACTAATGAATTAGTATGACTTCATAGGTATCGCGATGATATTAGTGCAACGGTAAAGGCATTGTATGTGTCGAACAAAGTTTATGGCTGTGTCGTGATTCATACAGGTCCACACCCTTTTAGAGAACATAATAGGCATTCCGCCTGGTTCCTAGAATTATTAATTAATTTAATATATTGCAGGAGATATACACTGTACACTCTACCAATCCGCACTGGAACAGCTGCTTTGCGACTTCATAAGCCGACATGGGGATAACGTTGCACCCCGAGGCGAACGTTGACACGACTGCAGATCGAGGTATTAGAGATCAGTGGTGCCATTATGTAACGTCAATTGAAACTGTTTTAATATGTTTCCACATGAAACCCCCCAAATATATTTTTGTTAGTTAGAAAAATATTCGCTCTCTCTAATTTTTCGATGAACAGAACCTTTTTTGTCTAAAATCTATTTTGTGGTGAGTAGAAGTATCTATACGAATTAGTGGTGAGACTGCTAAGCAGTATCACCACTAATTCGTTTTAATTAGATAGAGTAATTTCTCCATTTGACGGTAGAGACCGGTACGCACCGTGGGACATGAAAAACGTAGCAAATACCCTTCAAACCTTAACAGCAATGCGAGCACTATTGCTATTAATCAGAAAAGGGTTGCCATTCGACCCATTCATTACTAGAGAACACGACAGTGACGTGTCAGTTTTATCAAGAGTATGTGGCTCGTAAAACACGCTAAGGCCCTAATACATGCAAATTTAATGTGCGGGAATCGACATATGGTCGCTCGGTCAATAGTTCGATTGTGAGCGCCGTATAAGGGCACGAAACTACTCTGGCTTTATATAGACGTTGTGTTACACTGTTATGTAACCAAAGGTTTTAGTGTTCCTTAGACAGGGCGGAAAAAATTAAAATATCATGTTTTCGATGGTACTTGTTTTATTACCTGATACATAATAACTACTTTAGTGTAAAATTATGAAATTATACTTTCTTGTGAAAATTGCTGTAAAACTTTACAAAGTAGGAATAAATTTACCTTTTAGAACTATCTACTAATTTGAGGGCGGTAAACCCTGGCAAATATGTATATCTAATCCATTGATATGATAACATGTATAGGTCCTTCAACGCTTTCAAATGCGTTTTGTTTCGCTTTTTTATGTAGGCATGAGTCTAATGAACAGCTAGACCGCGATTTATGAACATTTACAAGACCAGATAAGTCTCCAATGTTACGCTGGCTCCGTCCCTCGGAACAAAGTTCGATCTCATGACAGACCTCGACAGAGGCATCGTTACAGAATGGGAATAGTGGGAAGAGGGAGTCTGGCTCTTAGGCGCACTATCAAAACACTCCAGCCTGAGAGTGGCCAGTCAGGTCACATGAAGGGACCACTACCACAACCAGCCTTACTGATATCATTATTAAACTATTTTATTTGTAAAGAACTTAGAGGGGATGTGGGCAGCATGTTCGTTTGTTAATTCTGTTTCATAAAGTTAGTCAGATATATGTAGAGTATGAGTACAACTAAAACGTAAACGTTCCTTTTAATTGAAGTTTATATAATTATATCGGAGCAATAAAAACGCAGTTTGAAACGCAAATGAAACGCTTGTTTAAAAGATTATTTTGTAATCATGTCATGGCATTGGTAGGACGGCCGTTTGGTTGGCCTTTTGTGTACAATGTTGTGAAAGTCACTCAAAATATTTACAATTGTGTTGAAATTCGTTACAGTGAAGGTTTATTGGACAGTCT
>DWNK01000096.1:0-15173 GCA_018250315.1 Hyalothyrus neleus pemphigargyra | reverse complement strand
TTTTCTATACCTCATTTTAACAATTATTTATATTTAAAGAGTTTTACCCTTTATACATTTCTTCAGATAAGATTTGTTAGTCATATTTTTGATACTAGAATAGAAAGTTCTCAATTTGCTCTGTTTTAGAATTATAGCAGACAGTGACGAAAGTGAAGATGAAGACCCGAAAATAAAGGCTAAGTCAAAGAAATCTGTTGATTCTGATGTAAAGGAAGTCACAAAGAACATTAAAAATGTGTCTATTTCAAACAAGTCTCAAAAGAAGAATGTTGACAGCAGTGAAGGTATATTCAACATTTTTTTATTTAAACTATTAAATCATACCAAATGGTAAGGAATGAAGCACAGCCTCTATGCTGCAAGTATTTTCTATGAATCAACTTTAACTAAAGAGTCCTATTTAAGTTATTCTATTCTTCTAACTTCTCACTAAGACAAGAATAACTTCTCACTTTCTCTTTTAAATTTCTATAAACTGTTTTGTTAAATATCTATAATCGTTATCTAAAAATATATCTTTTAAATTGGTTTTGATCTAGTTAGTTCATCTTTATGGCATTATTACAATTAATGTTGTAGGGAAGCAGTTACTACTGCAATGCTTCTATGATGGATTGTTCGTTTTAGCCTAGGATGTAAATTGTGTGAGGACGAATTCCCGATGCGAAATACGAACATTAGTTTGGATGGATTGATGTTTATTATTCTTTCACACAAAGACGGCTTTACAGATTTAAATGATTTTAGGTACACAGATATAACCTGGATTGACATATAGGACACATTTTCTCGAAGTAATGGGTCTCCATAGGATCTTTTTATATGTCTGGAAACTAATAAATTTTAATGATTTCAATCACAAGGCCCAAGTAGTAAATACTATGTGAAGTGTTGAAATATCAAGAAATTATTATCTATTAAATTTTACTACTAGCAGTCTGAATTCTAATTGCTTAACTTTTTTTCACCATATATTGCTTAACTTAGTAGATTATAATATTGTATGATTTACATAAATAATTATACTGGTTTAATATCATATTGCTTGTTGTAGATGATTCTGATGACGAACCAGTTAAAAAACCATCTAAAAATAAAAAGAAAGAAGAAAAGAGTGCTTTTTCATTATTAGAAATTGAAGACTCTGGGGATTCTGCTCCTGAAGCCCCTCCATCTTCTGATGATGAAAAACCTGTTCAAAAACAGGCACAGAAAAAAGCACAAGATAAAAAAGAGCCTGCAGGCAAAAAAGGAAAAAAGGCTAGGAGAAAGAAGGATGACAGTGATGAAGATTTAGAAAAAGTTCTGGCGGAATTAGAGATGAAATACTCAGGCGTTAAGAAAGAAGCCACTCCTGCTCCAGTCGAAAAACCAGAGGAAACTGAAAAACCAAAAGAGCAAGCTGAAGATGATAAATCTAAAGCAAAGAAAAAAGTAAAGAAAGAGGAACCCAAGCCTGAGTTGGATGATGAAGCTGAGGAAAAAGGAAGTGATAATGAAAATGACATCACTATTAAAACTGCTGCCCAAAAGAAAAAGGAGAAGAAAGAAAGAGAGAAATTAAAAAAGCAAGAAGCTAAGAAGAAAGAAAAGGATCAGGAAAGTAAAAAAGAAGTTGCTGAAGTTAAAACTCCAGCAAAGGCACCAGAAAAGAAAATAGACGCAAAACAAGCTGAAAAGGAGCCTAATGATGAACAAAAGGTTTCTGAGGAAAAAGATGGCGAAGTTGAAACTCCAGGAGCTGAGGGAAAGAAAAAGAAGAAAGGAGAAAAAGGTGACAAAGACGACAAGGGAAAGAAAGGACCTACCAAGAAGACCATTGCAGCTATGCAAGAGGCTTTGAAGAAGGTCAAAGAAGAGGAAGAAAGACTGAAAAAAGAAGAAGAAGAAAGGTTAAGGCAAGACGAAGAGCGTGAGCAACAGAGACTGGAAGCAATTAGGTTAGAAAAGGAAAGAAAAGAAAGGAAGAAACAAAAGGAAAAGGAGAGAAAAGAAAGACTTAAAGCTGAGGGCAAATTGCTGACCCCCAAGCAAAAAGCTGAAAAGGCTCGAGCTCAAGCTCTGCTAGAATCACTGAAGGCACAGGGTGTTGAGATTGGATCGGCTGAGAAGAAACCGCCACGACCAGGGACAAGAATTAAGCCAACTAAGTTAAAAAATCAAATGTCACAAGAAGCGCCACCGACACCTTCTGAAGAAAAGAAAATCGAAATTCAAGTTGTAGATAAGAAGGTAATCCTTAATTTTGCAAATTTTCATCACAACTATAAATGTTTGTATTATGCTGGTTATATACTTTTATATTAGTGTTTTATTTTGTAATTTAAGTAAATAATACTTTGTCTATAATTAGGAGGTTCCAAAGAAACTTGAAGAAAAGAAAGAGTCTGACAATGAATCTGTAAAAGATGCATGGGATGCTGAATCTTCTGAAGAGGAACCAGAGCCAATTAAGGAAGAACCAGCTCAGCCACCTCCAGAGGTGAAGCAATCTGCATCAGTAGAAGAAAAATCTAAAGAGGTAATTGAAATCTATGAATTTCTCAGCAACAGTAAAAAAGATAAGCTCTAAGTTATGAATATGAAAGTGGGAGACTGCAATTCTATTCAATTGCTGTTAGATGGTTAAGAACAAAAAAATCGTTTAGTTCAAAAATACAGTATAATTTGAACTTAGCTAATTTGGAACACTTAAAATTATTAAGGACTTTAAATGAAAAAATGTATAATTCGGCTTACCTGGTTTACTATTAGCTTAAGTCCATTGTCCTATTGATTATCTGTATTTGAAAATGTACCTACTCACATATTATGCCTATTTGTAGAAGGAAGATGAAGATAGTTCAGAGGAAGAGGATGATAGCTCTGAAGAGGATTCCAGTTCAGAAGAAGATTCTGATGATGAACAAATGACAGACGCACAAAAGAAACGGGAGGTTATTCTTAGAAGATTAGAGGTATAAATTATAAGTCATTTTTATTGATGTATAAGCTAACGAAAAGGCAGACCGGCTTCCTGTTGGTGCGTAGTGTCTGCCGCTTATGAACGCTAGGCGCTTTTGACGTTAGACTGTGTCATGACGATGACTGCAGGTCAGTCAGGTCGCACAATGGGATTGTACTACGAGCACAGTATGATACAATGTTAATATAGTAGGAAATTAGAAAATGATGGTAAAAAGCAAATAGATTGCAGGGCGCACTTAATTTACTTTTAGAAAATTAGAGAATCACTCAACAAATAAAAATAATACCTACCTTACTTCTTGCTATTCTGATTTAAAATTTTATTGTTGATATCTGTAATACTTATATTGAAAAAAAAACATAATAGATTATTATGATATGATTATGATAATAGATTTGTACTTCAGTATTAATATGTCAACTTCTCATTCAATAAATAATAAATATCTCATATTGACCGAACACTTATTTGTAATGTATATATGTATAAGTACTCTTAGTCAATCAACCTTAAAGTAATTAGTTATGTAACATATGCTTGTAAAAAATACCATCTTAAATTATTTCTAGAAACGTAAAGAGGAAAATGAAAAGAACAAAGTGAACAATCCACTCCGAGCTGCCGTAGTCTGTGTCCTGGGTCACGTAGATACTGGCAAGACGAAGATTTTGGACAAGCTTCGGCGTACCAATGTCCAGGATGGTGAGGCCGGTGGTATTACGCAGCAGATTGGTGCTACCAATGTGCCGATTGAAAATATCAAGGAACAAACTAAGCATGTTAAAGGGGTAAGTTCTTTCAATAATGTACTCAATGTATAAATACATGAAAAAAGCAGTATAAATGACAATCTGTAATTGAATTGGTTGATCAGATTCGGATGATGATTAGGGCTAGGATGGAAAGCCTCAAACATTTAATTGGTTTATTATACGAATATGCAGTTTTACATTGATTAATAAAAAAAGATAAATGAGTAATTGAATAATGGTAAGTTTGGTATTAAATCCAATAAAGTTAAAGTTTAATCCAAGAATTGAAAATTTTATGATATGATACTGGTGTTCACATTTTGGAAAGTTAGGGAAAATCAGGGAAAAGACAGGGAAGCTCAAAGTGATCAGGGAAAGTCAGAGAAAAATGAGACTTTGCACTGGTCATGTCGCGAAATTGTAAAAAAACCTACATTACAAAATTGATTTTGGTCATTATTAGATTACTTATTTTTAGTTTTCCTTAAATAGTACAAAATTGTTCAGGGAAAATTCGTAAAAATTGTTCAGGGAATGTTTAAGAAAAGTAATTGATTTTTTTGGATTTTAGCCATGGTCGTCCTGATATACCATTATAATATTTCCATATTTGTTTTTAATTTTACAGGTAAATGAGATAGCCTTCAAGCTACCAGGCCTGTTGATCATTGACACACCTGGCCACGAGTCATTCAGTAACTTAAGAAACAGAGGGTCTTCTCTTTGCGATATTGCTATTCTTGTAAGTATCATCTAATTTAATCTGAATGCTTATAAATAAAATATAAATATTTGTTTTATATAAATATTTACTTGTGGGTTCGTTATCAAAGACATTGAATGTAGCAGCAATCGTTTTTATGGTACAGCTTAGCTCAGGCTTTTCCTCATAATTGAGGAAGGGATGAAGCTTTTCCTATGCCATGCTATCCGATACAGATTGATAGCAATATTGGCCTGTGGCCTAGTCTTTTGAATTGAAACATTCCATAAGACTTCCATTATTTCTAACCATAATGACTTAGACCCCTTTAGAAGACTAAGCTTTATGTGCACGCAGGACATATAAAATTTTGCCATAAATACAACTTTACTTTACTTTACAACTAACGCTTAACGCCTAACAGTGATTATTTACCGACCATAAACGAGTTGAAACAAATTTTTGGTGTGACCAGATAGCACCTAAATCAAAATAAAATTACCATTCGCAGGTAGTGGACATAATGCACGGGCTGGAGCCGCAGACGATCGAGTCGATCAACCTGCTCAAGCAGAAGAAGACGCCGTTCTTAGTCGCGCTGAACAAGATCGACCGGCTGTACGACTGGCAGAGCGCGCAGCGGAAGGACGTGCGCGACATCCTTAAGCTGCAAGCACCCAACACGCAGCTCGAGTTCGACAAACGCACCAAGGACGTTGTTCTGCAATTCGCTGAGCAGGTTTGTTTGTGATTTTTAACCTTTGCACCTGTAGGTGTGGGCTTATTTGTGTTACTTGCGAGAGGAACAGGTTTTTATATTCCTTCCTACATTCTTGTTTATAGAAGTAATTATGGTTATCTGTAGGTACGAAAGCTAGCCTTATGGAACCCTACTACTGGACTCTGCTGCCTGTCCATCCGTCTGTCATAGGGCTGTATCTCTTAATCGAAATAGTATAGTATTACTGAGGCCGCTATAACAACAAATAATAAAAATAAAACAAAGTGATACTATATTCAAAGTGATATTATATAATATATTCAATAAATAGTAATTTTGAAAAAAAAAGTGCCGATGTGTACAGTATCCTTTGTGTATGTACCTATTATTCATCTATCTGTTGGTCTATTTTTATCTTATCCCATACTATGTCTGTTATGCACACTTCACACATAACCACAATCAATCACAATATAATTGGTAATCTCCCACAGGGATTGAATGCAGCGTTGTTCTACGACAACCCGGACCCTCGTTCGTACGTGTCACTCGTCCCCACCTCCGCGGTGACGGGCGAGGGTATGGGCAACCTGCTGGCCATGATCGTGCAAGCCTGCGAGGGGCCCTTGCACAAGAGACTCGTGTTTTCACAGCAGTTGCTGGCTACGGTTCTCGAGGTGAGTGGCATTTTTTTGCTATAAAGTTGCAGCTAGAGTATTGATGTTTCATCTAAGCAGCTAGGGTATTGATGTATAACGTAGCAACACTTTGATGCTAACATTCAGTAGCGTTGCTACATACTATTACTGTTTTTAAACGGTATTTTAATATTTCAGTAGATGGATCTTTCAATTTAATCAATCTTCTCGTGTTTATTTTGTAAACATCATTATTTATGCTAAAGCATCAAAATTTTTTTTGGACATCATATATTATATTTTCATAAACATTCTGTGATCAGTGGAAGTTTCTGTTAGTTTTTGACTCAAGGTAGACTTTTAATTTGTTACTGTGATGGACTTTGATGATTTTGGGGGTGTCTTGTGTCCTTTAGCCTCCGGATCCGCCTCTGACTTCGATGCTACTCTTACTATATTTTTTTGTGTTGTGGCATAGGTGAAAGCAATCCCCGGTCTGGGCACGACGATCGACACGATCCTAATCAACGGTACGCTGCGCGAGGGCGACACGGCCGTGCTGGCCGGCACCGACGGGCCCATCGTGACGCAGATCCGCTCGCTGCTCATGCCGCAGCCCATGAAGGAGCTGCGGGTCAAGGTAAACTCCCTCACCAAAATTTGCGTAGATATTTCAGCAGCCTATAAAGTCCAATGTTGGATTAAAGGCTACCAACTGCCAAAATAGTCTATAGTCCATGATCACCATGCCGGATAGGCAGGTGCAGTATCCTAAGAGGTGCTTCAAATATCTGTAACTACTAATGAGGCCACTGAGTGCGATTTAGTGGGTGGAAGTCCCACATAACTTTCGACCTTTCCAAAGGCATCTTAGAAAGATTTCGAGTCTCGCACTATAAAATGCAGGAGAATGCAGTATAGTTCTCTAACAATAATTTTGTATGGCAGACAGGGCCTGACATTCCAAGGTTGCTCTGTATATTAATTACGTACATCTATGTATTAATTACCAGAAAATTCAAACGATTTAATTAACTTTCAGAATGCATACATAGAACACAAAGAAGTGGTGGGGGCGCAGGGGGTGAAGATAGCCGCTAAGGAGTTGGAGAAGGCCATCGCTGGACTCAAACTGCTGGTTGCACAAAAACCCGATGAGGTTGACGTGCTCAAGTGAGTTTAAATTTAAATAAAAATTGTTGTATAAATTTCCAGTATTGTACTTGAATTAGGTATAAAAGATCAATCAACAATATTACATATTATATTAGCTATATTATTGATTGATTTAGAAATTATAGTGCTGGTAAAGGACGATGAGGTACACGCATGTAAATGTAGTGTCGTCACAGGGAGGAGGTGGCGCGCGAGCTGAAGTCTGCTCTGTCGTCCATCAAGCTGACGGAACGCGGCGTGTACGTGCAGGCCTCCACGCTGGGCTCGCTCGAGGCGCTGCTCGAGTTCCTGCGCACCAGCAAGATCCCCGTGAGCACGCACACGCACACACACACACACACACACACACACGCACACGCACCTACACGCACATACGCACCCACACGCATACACTCACACATTTACACTAACTAAAAATTATATTTAATTCAATGTTCAATTCAAAATTACATTTAATTCAAACAACTATTTTATTTCACATATGATTATTTGTAATTTTTGTTTGTTACCTTTTTATATTTACAGTACTATTCATATTTTTTCTTGATAAATTATCGTGCTCTGGAAAAATGTCAATACATGCCCATAACAAGATCAAATTGTCATTGCTTT
This sequence comes from Hyalothyrus neleus pemphigargyra, assembly GCA_018250315.1. Taxonomy (NCBI): domain Eukaryota; kingdom Metazoa; phylum Arthropoda; class Insecta; order Lepidoptera; family Hesperiidae; genus Hyalothyrus; species Hyalothyrus neleus. The sequence goes on along the minus strand of DWNK01000096.1, from coordinate 7,600 downwards.
AAACTGATTTTGTCCACAGTACTCGGCCATTCGGATAGGTCCGGTGGTGAAGCGGGATGTGATGAAAGCGTCCGCTATGTTGGAGCATGACTCTCAATATGCTACTATATTGGCATTCGATGTTAAGGTAAGATTTGCATTATTATTTTATTTATGATTCCTTGTGACATGAATCAAAATGTGTTTTGTCACCATAACAATTAGTTGTGTAAAGGATTCAATGTTTGAAGACAGACAGACCAGATGTTTAATGCTTCTTTTTCGCGTTTATATACTTTCCTGCCCACAACACAAAAAAATTGTCTGGCTGCATTGTCTAAGAGTGGATGTAGTATATTTATCTGTCTGTTAATTTTATTTCATATTATATGTTCACAAAACGAACTACAGTATACATATTGCATATCTTGGAAGCACTTCACTGCTAACATGACATGACACAAAAGTGAGTGTAGCACCTATTTGACTTACCAAAGTGAAGTTTTTTACAATATACGTTATTGGCGGCAGATTGAACGCGACGCGCAAGAGCTGGCGGACCAGTTGGGCGTGAAGATCTTCGCGGCGGACATCATCTACCACCTGTTCGACAAGTTCACCGCCTACCGCGAGGAGCTGAGGCAGCGCAAGCGGGAGGAGTTCAAGCACATCGCCGTGTTCCCCTGCAAGCTCAAGGTGACACAGATATATACTGTGTTTCACTTTAAAATTATATTTATTTACGTAGTTTATTACGTTATTACGTTGTTTAGTAAATTTTATTTACTTAACGTAAAACAGCCTTCGAACATTATGGTTCTTGGTTTTAAAACAGCCTTCGAACCTTTATTTCTTTTGTTAGAAATAAAGTTATGGCGAAATAGAATAGAAATCACATAGTCTCCGAATATTAAAGTTACTCACTGTATGTACCCTTAGTATGAGTTGCAATAAAAAAATGCTCGATACACTATTTCCTATTATTCGTTCGAACGATCGAACGAGACGTTCTCATCTAATCAAATACGGAAGTTTTCGTTTTCCATGATCGAGTGGTCGAAAACGAGCAAAACTTATACTATGGGTACAGAACGAGAAATTAAATCAATAAGTAACACATACATGAGATTATAAATTGAATAAAATTAAAATATTTTTATTGTGGAAAGTAACATTGGATAACAGTGAGAAAATCGTCATATTTCAGCCTCCATTTTTTTTATAATATTGAAGTAGGAAACGAACTTGCAGAACTTTACTACCTGATGATAAGTGGTCGCTGTCGCTCATAGACATCTGTTACCAACTACATGCAGAACAGGATTCCTATCTTGAGTCGCCTCATGTATGCACCGGCATCCACATTTCTTGCGAAATCACCAAATATTATACGGGAGAAATGGGTGCAGCGGTGGTACCTCCGACGAACCATACTGGTCTACCACCTAGCAAAATTTTTTAAAATATGGTGTAACGGTAACGAAGGTAAATAAATATGTTCAGCAATTGTGAGAGAAAAGTTTTATTAACAGATTTCACAAAAAAAATGTGTTGATAAAATAATGTTGATGGAATGAACTTCTGTGGGTTATATTATTCCACACGAATATTTAACGTGGATTAAAAAAAATCCTTTGTCCTAATTCAAGTCACAAAATTTTCTCAAGATCAGTTTTGTATGATTGCATTACAAACATCCAAACAAATGTAATAACTTTATTATATGTTTTCCAACTAGATCCTGCCTCAGTTCGTGTTCAACTCTCGTGACCCCATCGTGGCGGGTGTCATGGTGGAAGCGGGCGTTGTAAAAGAAGGCACGCCTATCTGCGTTCCTAGCAAAGAGGTATTTTCTTACACTTATGTCATATTCTAGAACAAAATGGAAAATTGTATATTCCGTCCCAAATAAAAATACAATGAATAAAAAGAAACATTAAAAAAAATGACATGGCGAAAAAAACTAATACAATATGGTTGCAAGTCAGAAGGAAAATGGTATTTCGTTTGATTTAGATTTAGGTTCTATAAAAAAGAAACCTACAAATACCACCTATAACCACACTTGCCAAGTATCGATGGTATATTTTAGGCATCTTTGAGAACAATTTCAAAGTTCACTAGGCATGCACTTGAATTGAACTTTGTGCATGCCTAGGATTCTAACCCCAATCGTCGGATTAGGAGATTGGTTTATTGACCAATGTGCTATTATAAATATCGGTGGATATTATATTAAACCTTGTCGCTGTCCTTAAATGAAGTTTGAAAAATTAAGCAGGCATTTTAAGCTATCGGTCACCTTCTCATCATTACCGATCATCCTCCTCATCCTCATAAATTACCAGCTTCAAAGCGTGGGATTTAAACTCCGACTCCCAGAGACTATAGTTAATATGCTATTGATTGCGGTCTCTGGGAGTCCCGAGTTCAAATCTCACGCAACAAATTTTCACATTAATCTGTTACGCGCGTAATCCATTCAAAATTTTAATTTGAAGTGATACGCTCATGAAGAAAAGTCATCAAACGTCTCCATTCACCATACTCATCGTCATTCTCATCATCATCCAGGTTCGAAGTGAACTTGAAGTGATTTGAACTCGGACGCTCAGAGACCAAAATTAACCACTAGCCCAATATACTACGCGCGTAATCCATTTAAAAATACAAATTTAAAAACTGGCACGAAACTTGAGCATAATGCTGATTGGTCGGTTTGACGTCGACCGCGCTAAAAACACGTGATTTGTTCTATCATGCATAATTTGCTTCGTGCTTAACTTTCGTGTCGGCTGTTATACTGGCTAGCGACCAGGCCGAAGTTTTCCGTCAATGGCGACTTGTCACAATTCCTTTAGTGCGCCCTTCCTCTTTCCACTCGTCCCATCAAATTCTATTGCCCTTTAAAGCCAACGTAAAAATTCTATTACCCTTCAAAGCCAACGGAGCATTAGCTATTCCTATGGTATTGCAAATGCTCATACGGCGGTGCCAGCTTACCATTGGGTAGCTCGCCTGCTTGTTCGTTGGGCTTATCCCAATGATGAGCATACGGGCTACTCGTTGGTAAACGGTAACAAAAGCGCCGTTTCCTTACCAGTTCGTGGAGCTGGGGCTGGTGACGTCGATCGAGGTGAACCACAAGCAGGTGGAGACGGCGCGGCGCGGGCAGGAGGTGTGCATCAAGATCGAGCCCATCCCCGGCGAGTCCCCTAAGATGTTCGGCCGCCACTTCGACGAGACCGACATGCTCGTCAGCAAGGTCGGTTGACACTTTTCTTTTGTCCACACTAATACAGGTAACCTAATACAGGTCCACATTCTGGAAAGTCAGGGAAAAATGAGATTTTACACTGTCCATGTCCCGAAATTGTAATAGCCTACATTTCGGAAAAAATGTTAAAAAGTTTCCTATTTAAAATATATTTTTTTATTGTATATGTTCATATTCGGTTCATATCAGGTATATCACCTGCCTTTTCGTTTGGCTAATACATAAAAAAACAGAAGATAACCTCATGCAACGTCAATATAGTATGCTTAATGAGAATTTACGTCTGATATATGTACAAATTAAATATATAATTTGAGACTCATATAGTCATAGAACACGGAGACAAATGGAAATATACAATAGCTTTGATTAGTATGGGAACCGCTCAAATGGCATAATATGATGCATCTAATTCTATGCTCAATCCATTACCTAATAAAGTCGACACTTCCTAACCGACCATTATGGTAAGCCCCCCCCCCCCTTACCACCATAATCGTGAATAAGTTTATGGTGCCCGGGAATATATCGTTACTACCTACTACTACTACTACATGTTTACTAATTCCATTAAAAAAAACATATATTATTTAGCGTCGAAACGTACTCTAAGTGCCTTATTTATTGTAATCGTAAATAATTTTTCCATAGTTGTCTAATACCCAATTGTGGAAGGTGCAATTCAGAGAATAACATATTATTTGTTCCAATGTTTATTTGGAGCGTCCCAGCTAGGTCCGAAGTATTATTGAAGTTCTTTATTTAGACATCCGGTCTCTATTGATTGTAACACAAATATCTATCATTACGACGAAACAGTCCTACACGTTTATTTATAAAGTACCGCCACTAAAATAATACACGAAGTCTGTTATTATGAATATGTTTTACATATTTTATACAATACGGCTGCTGAGTCTGGGCTAGACAGAAATTCGTTGTTGCATTATAAGATTTTAGTGAATTAAATGGAGATACCTATAATTCCTAAGGCACCGAACTTGTATATTCCAGTTCCAGTGCTATTTCATAGGAATAAAGCTTGGGTAATTTGGTCTACAATTTTACTATATACCTGATAAAAAATAAACTGTACTAGTTTATCGGAATAAAAATTATCCTATATGTTAATCCACGTTATAAATTATCTGTATGCTAAATTTCATCTAAATATGTTTAGCCGTTTTTGTGTGAAAGACTAACAAGCGTCTATTCAAACAAATTTCACATTTATTATTACTTTATACTGTTTGCAAACCACTAGAAAGATAAGTAATAGTTGCATTTAAAAGGCGGTTTATTGCCATACTAACGATTACTTCCAGGCAACTTCTGGATAGACAATAGTGAAAATTAAGGAGAACGGGTGTTGCTGGGTAAATACTTACTACTAGAACTTAAATTAAGATGCTGACGAAATTCTATAGAGATGTATTAAAATGGATGAATAACAGAAGGAGAATGGTGAATGATAAAAGAAACTGTAACAAAAAATATAATTTAGTCCTGATTTAAATAGGAGGATTTTAGAATGTTTCGGAAAGATATTTTAAATTTGAATTAGTTATTTACCAACAACGAACAACTTCAAAGGGAACTGACGAAAGTTCAAGTTGTTTAAATAGAACTGAACAAAATAACAAAAAAAGATTTATTGTGAATATTGTGTAAATTTTTTTGCTGCTTCCAGTACGCTCTATATATTTTATACTATATACTCCACGAGTCTTTACGTCATTGACTATAAACGGCTATTTATCTACAAAAGTACAATATTAATGATATAATCCGCATACTCTCCGAAAAAACGCAACGATACATAAGAAAAGACTACGTATCGTTTTAAGGTTTGCTAAATTCAATGTCAATTCGTTAATACGTTCTTGTTCGCTTTGTTTAATCCACTTCGAGAATACTTGGATGTTTTTCGGCACTCGGCGATTCATGTAAGGAAATTTAAAATTCTTTTTAAAAAAACAATTTTAAATGGCTAATGGCTTGTGCTGAAGTAATTACCTATGAAATTTACAAACCTTTTAATCAGTTTTTAGGTAATTTTAGACGAAAAAAAACTTGTTTTTTTACGGCTAAGAAAGCGGTTTACCTAATAAAATAAACTTATATCTATTTAAAAAAAACACAGTGATTTTTTTCTTACTTTGTAAGAGTAAAGTTTATTTTAAGTTAAAATACTAAACGTCCTATTTTGAAACAATCTATCACAGTACAATAATGTACATATTACACAGTTTACACATATATTGTTCATGCATCTCTATATACAAAAAATATAAAATACTAAATTATTATTTGTCATATATATCCGTTTTAAATAAAACACGATACAAGCCAACGATATCATTTAAAACTATACAATGTAGGGACAGTAGAGTCGAAAGTAGCATTTTAAACAAATGAATATTTAGATTTACAGCAAATAGTTTTTGGCTCTAACCCAGAACTCTAGTGGTTCACGTCGACTATTTCAGCTCAAATTTTTCCTAGAAATTCAAATGGAGAAAATGTATTGTTTCCCAAAGTTTAATTAAAAGAATAGACCCAATTAAAAGAATAGCTAGTCTACTGGCGACGAATTTATTCACCTGACATCTCGGGTCTAATGACTGCAATTTCCTATTCAATGGATGATTTTGCCATTTGCTATTTTTATGGTTGATTTTGCGATATGCCACTTACCTCCACATGCCACACGTGTGTAAGGCGTAAATCCACCCGTCTGTTTCCTGAATAAGATTCATTCAAATTCATGATAGCACCTGTAAGGGGCGTTAGTATGAATGACGCCCTCGCGGGCTCCATTGATCGCGACGTTGCGGGTCACTAGGTCGAGGGGATGACGTAGATGCAACCGCACCTTGAATACTTGTTGCTAAGTACGATAATACATGTATACATAGTAGCCTTCCCTCCGCGGCTTCGCCCACGTGAACATGATTTTAACAATGTCTCCGTTCGGACGTAAAAATGTAACTTCATATAATAAATCCCCACTTCACACTCCCTATGAGTGTGAAGTAGTCGTACTTCAAAGTCTATATATTAAACTTCATTACATTCGGTAAAATAGTTTGGCCGTGAAAGCGTAACAGTAGACAGACAGAGTTACTTTTTTTTTAGTCGTTAGACTTCGCGATAAGGCAGGCGGGCCACCTGATGGTAAGTGGTCACCGCCGCCTATGGACATTTGCAACACCAGAGGAATCGCCAATGCATGGCCAGCCTTGATGGAGAGCTCTTTTACTTTCGCCTTTATAATATTAGTATTTGACGTCCCGCGTGGCGCATCGGCTCGGGTAGGCGTAAAGCTGAATGATTTTTCTGTGTCATTCATATGTTTTGAGACAAAGGATTTTGAAACATAAAACGCTCGTATGCTGCAGTCAACGTAGCCCTCATGGAATTGTCTGTGATCGATTTATAGATGGCAATTGTCAAATGAAGTAGATTGTATTAGAATTTAAAAACTGCAAATATGTCAAAAATAAGGCTGCATTTCTTCTTGTCAAAAACAATAAAAAACGACTTCAAAAACACTACGAGGTAAGAAATAACTCGAATATGTACTCTTCGTGAAGTCTGCGCTGTATTTTTAACCGACTTCAAAAAAAGGAGGTGGGGTATCAATTCAGCGTATATTTTTTGACTGATATGATTGCATAAACACATAACTTAAAGATAGAATGAATAATATATAAATGATGATACTATATAGATGTTTATACATAGTAATGGCCTAAGAAAACGGGGGATTTTCAAAGGTAATTTAAATTTAAAAACTCATTTGAATTACCTAGCATTCGCCGTCATAGTAACGACTAGTTAGATTTTCACCACGAGTAAAGTTCCATTCAAATAACGTGTGCATAAACGCAAAGGGGATGTGAATGGCGCCCTCGTCGGTTCCATTGATCGCGGCGTGGCGGGTCAGTGGGTCGAGGGGATGACGTAGCTGCAACCCCTGGCGCAGGTATTGTGTATAAAAACTAGGTGCACATAACTAGTAGCTATATATAGATTACCCTCGTTCTATTTTCAACTCGCTATCGAAACTATTCGTTAAAAAAATTACGTGTATGTATGGCATAAAAAAAAAAATCTTTCTAGAATTTTGTCCCTAATCACTCTATTTATCAGTTGCCAAATTAACTAACGTCTTTGCAACATTAATTTAGCTTGCTTTAATTAAATGCTTTTTGTGTTGTCATTTATAGACAGTTATTGTTTTTTCCTTTAAATATATGTAGATTCATATTTAATAATATGAATCTACATATATTTAAAGGATCTATATAAAAATCTATAATATAATAAAAATCTATATAA